>JAWQEG010002743.1:112500-159931 GCA_033782935.1 Petrolisthes cinctipes
TAGCCCCCATCATAGGTACTGTTTCTCCAGCCCATGTGAAGAATTCCTCTGATTTTATAGACAAAATTAAACAACTTAATCTTTTCTCTGGTAAAATGGTTAGTTTCGATGTCGATTCATTGTTCACTAAAGTTCCCATTAATGAGGTCCTAGAATTTCTTGCTAATAAATTGCCTGACTGTGATATTGATTTGGGCATGCCAGTCGACACTTTCATAGAACTTGTAAAATTATGTGTAACTTCAAATGCTTTTTCTTTCAATAACAACTATTATATGCAATGTTTTGGCATGGGTATGGGTTCCAACACTGTCACCCATTTTAAGCAATTTATATATGGAGTATTTTGAAACGGAACTACTACCACGTATCTCCCCCCCTCATCTCGTTTGGTTTCGCTACGTAGACGATATTTTTTCATTTTGGCCCTCAGCCCTTGACAACTTTGATGATTTCTTCCACCAGCTTAATCACCTTGCACCATCCATCAATTTTAAAGTCGAATGGGAGAACGGTGGCGTACTTCCGTTTCTAGATGTATTAGTAGTAAAACTTAATCATTTACTAAGCTTTAAAGTGTATAGGAAGCCTACCAGTTGTAATTTGTTCATTCATTACTATTCGTATCATCATTCGGCCACAAAATTGTCTGTAATCTCATCAATGTTCCTTAGAGCCCTCAGAATTTGCAGTCCAGAGCATATACATGAAGAAAATCAGCTGATTTGGAAAATCATTTAAAATACCCCCATTGGTTCATAAAAAAAAGCCTACCTTAAAGCAAGGCAATCTCACTATGCTCCAAAAAACCCCACCACACAAATGAAACGTTTTCTCACATTGCCTTACATCTCTGATTTGAGTATGGTGAGGTCTATTTGTCACACAAGTAATGTAAATATAGCCTTTAAATACACCTCAACTATTAAATCAAAGTTAGTAAAAAACAAATTTAGAACCCCAACAGAAGCAGAGATATATAAAATTCCATGCAAAGATTGTGAACTAGTTTACATAGGAGAGACTGGCCGAAACCTAGAAACTAGAATTAAGGAACATAAATATGCCACTAAGACGTGTAATTTAAACAATGCTATTTTTAACCATGTTTGTAATGCCAATCATAGAATTGATTGGCAAGGTAGCCATCTGATGTATAAAAGCAACGACTTTAGAAAACGTAAGATAATCGAATCAATGTGCATTGAAAAATACCGCAATTTCAACCTTAGTTATGGTATGTATAAATTAGACCCAATAATGAGATCCTTGGTAGAAATGTCCCTTCCCTCACCACACACACCTCACCTCACCTCACCCACACCTAGGTGACGCCCAAGGGGATTAACACGTGACCTGCCCTCACCGACACCTCCTTCTACCCCATCCCACTGACACCTCCTTCCCTCCCCCATCCACAAACTGTATATAAGTTCATACCTATGTACTGTACTATCTATGTCATTCCTTTCTTCTCGCTAGACCACTGAAGATGGTGGCAGTGTCCACCGAAACTGTATGGATTAATATATTATTTCCATCAACAAGAGTGGGTTTTATTCACCGTTTATGATCATCACGCCAGTGTGATTTCACCACCACTACTTACGGTACTATTATTATTATTATTACTATTTTTTCACTTACTTACCCAGCCACAGCAGCCAGGAAAGGTGAGGTGAGGTGACTGAGTAATAACATAGGTTACTTAATGACCTGGAAACTCCTCCTATCACACCGAACCAACCATCCCTGTATTTGTGCTTGTGATGTGCTTTCATGCTTGCTATAGGCACTATGATCACCATTACTGTAAAAAAAAAAAAGTTATTATTATTATTATTATTTTGTTTTGTCGACTATTATCATTATCATTATCTTTTATTTTTATTATTATTATTATTAACTTTTATTATTATTATTATTATTATTATTATTATTACTACTGCTACTACTACTATTACTACTACTACTACTAGAGAGAAGTTTTACTTTTTTTTTCTATATTAGGAAAGATGAAGACTAAAAGCTGAGAGCCTGCTAATGCACACAATTTGTGAAACTAAAGTGAGATACGCCCAAAATCACATCCAAAATATTTCGAAATAATGGGGAAAGAAGGATGGAGATGAAATGTTCCAAAGTTGACCAATTGTGTATATGAAAGACTGAGAGTACCAGTAAACTCTTGTATTAGGGAGTTGTAGAAAAAGAAATGGGTGCTATCGAGTGGCTTGGCGAGTATTGCATGTTGTCGTGAGGGGAAGAAGCACTCATTGAGAGAGTTCAGAAGAGCAGCTAAGTGTAATAGCGATAGAAAAGAAAAATGAGTGATGCAGCTTTCTGCCGAAGAAAAAGAGGTTTTATAAAGTGAATCAGAAAGAGGGGAGAACAAATGAAACAAAATGTCTTTTAATCATTGATTCCACCTTGTCCAGGCGTGTTGTGAAGGTTGAACCACCCCACACATGAGAGCCATACTCTATACAGGAACGGATGAGACCCCTGTACAGAGACAGCAACTGTGTGGGGGTGAAGTATTTACGAAATCTGCGCAGCACACTAACTTCTCTGAGGCAGTTTTAGCGATAGAAGTAATATGATCGTCCGAAAGAGACTGTGAGAAAGTGACACTCCAAGAATGTTAAGGGACCCTGTGTTGTAGTCAGAAAATTGGAGGTAAATGAGTCCTTCAAATATTGCCACGAAACACCACCTATATGGAAGGGGCTTGTTTCGTGGCATAGTCAGGAGGAATCAGAAGCCTCCAATTTTCATAAACGATCACAGGGTCCTTAAGGGAAGAAAAAAGATCGAGTTGCATGTCCAAGAGGGGATAGTCGAATGGACGATAAGCGCGACTTAAAAGATGAAAGAACAATGTTTTTGAAGCATTGAAAACCACGAGGACTTCTCTGCCTAAGGGGGGCTGACTTTATTCTCTGTGAATATTAGTCATTCTCCACAGGGCTAGAATAAAGATTGTTGTAGGATCTGGTCACCTTCTAGTGGATTTGACGAGATCTGCCCACGTGTGGTGTACTGCAAACGGAGGTTTTTTTTTTTCACTGCTGTGTGGACCACCAGCACACAGGGGGTGCATTTCCCTTTGCATGCAGCAGTGTAAACTCCCTCCCCCTTATGGTCCCTTCAGGGCTGGTCTCATGGAAGGTGCAGCCCCACTTGTAGCTCTTGTGGTAACGTGGACTTGGGCCCACAGCACTGGCTGTGGTATCAAACACCTTCCCCCCCAATCTCCCTGACGGTCGGAGGCCCCCAGACTCCCTGGTCCAGCAAGCTCTGGTCTCATTTCCCTGGGATGTGCTTCGGTAGCCCAGGCATATAGGGCCAGCCCCTCCTTTATTTTAATTTGTTTTTCACTGCGACCAGAGTGTACAATACCAGGGGTCTGTGGGGCAGGAGGCCATTCTGCCCCGGGAGAACAACAACAACAACGAGTACTTCTCTGCTCCCAGTCGTAGATGAGGGAAAGATGAGAAGTGAGGCATGTCGGAGGAAGGAGTTGTTGGATGATGTGATGGTGGAAGGTGTTGTTGGATGATGTGATGGTGGAAGATGTTGTTGGATGATGTGATGGTGGAAGGTGTTGTTGGATGATGTGATGGTGGAAGTTGTTGTTGGATGATGTGATGGTGGAAGTTGTTGTTGGATGATGTGATGGTGGAAGGTGTTGTTGGATGATGTGATGGTGGAAGGTGTTGTTGGATGATGTGATGAGGGAAGGAGTTGATGGAATGGGACGGCATTCAACCATGCAGGTGGAATAGTACAAAGAATCAACATCAACATTACAGTGAATATGGCTACAATGTCATTATTTAAAAGGAGAAAGAGTACTTCAGACTGCGCCACAATACAGTTATACAGATCTATTCGTAAACACAGATGAGGTGGAACTGTTTCTTGGCACAATTTGGAGGAAACAGTAGTAAAAGAATTATTATTATGGTGATGGCACAGTTTACACTTACCACACACACTAAGCAGTGATGCAAAAGCACTCCAGTAACTGTATTCTGTGTGGGTCCAGTTTAATACTCGCTTTACAAACAGATATCTCACATTACTCTCTCCTGTAAAGAAAAAAATGAAGATATCTCACATTTCTCTCTCTCTCGTACAGTACATGTAGAGAATATGTACAGTGTGTGTGTGTGTGTGTGTGTGTGTTAAGTATGCATATTATGTGTGTGTGTGTGTGTGTTAAGTATGCATATTACAGTATGTGTGTGTGTGTGTGTGTGTGTGTGTGTTAAGTATGTATAATATGTGTGTGAGTGTTAAGTATGCATATTATAAAGAATAAAAATACAAAATTATGGATATTAAGTAACATAATGTAAGAAAAATGAAATATTAACAAATCGTGTATTTATCGCTGAGTTGTATGTAAATTTGAATGTATGTATGTATGCAAAGCCCGTAATTGTAAGATCATGTGTAGACACTGTTTACAGCTTAGCCAGTGACGTCACTCGGCTGCATAGCATCAAAGAAAATGGCTTACTATATACAGTCACGGTCAAATATAATCATCCATATAGGGGTAACTCACATAAGAGTTTGACAGCTTCCCTCTGTTCCTTAGATGATAAACCTTTCAATAAATAGGTTAACTACCATCTTTTAATTTATTACAAGCAGCTATGCACTACTTAAAACAATAATATCATATGTGAACGTGGAAACATTAAATAGCAAATTGTTTGAGATACCCATATGTGGATGATTATTATTGACCGCGACTGTTTTTTTTTTTTTTTTTTTTTTAGTTGAAAGTCTTGTAAGTGACTCCATGGTTCTCTTATATCCTATGTGTTTTGAGGTGTTTTAAGGTGGTAATTCATTTTTGGTACATTGGAGTGCCTTGATTCCTCCAAATTATGCTAGGAAACAGGACCAGAAGAGCAAAAGTAATGGTGTTCTGTTGCTTGGAATAGTTTGGAGGATTCAGTTTCTCCAGATTTACCAACACAAAATTTCCCCCTTGATCAGTTGAGAAAAAAAAACTACAGAAATCGCCTCGGGACTTCACACCCTGCATGCCTGGAACGAACTTATTTTTGTCAGAAGCATGGCCGAGGAATGTTCTTATGTGTTATAGTCAAGCGTTACGCAGAAACTAAACGTCGGACATCAAAACGAAAAACATCTTCGGAGTCAGCATGTCACAGAGCATCATTTTCCCGGCCTATATTTCGGGGAAATTTTCACTACCCACCACTCAGATATCCCGTATTATGTGTGTGTATTATGTATATGTACAGTTGGACACAGGAATTCGTGGTACAGCCCCCCAGCATCGGTCCATCCTCCTGCCATTATTACCAGAAACTCACACCACATCGTCGGTGGACGAGGTGTTGCTGTTTGATATGTTTGGAGCTATACCCTCCCCCCCCCCCAAACCCCACCACTTGGAGTGGAGCCAACCACGGGATATGCCAACAGGTGTACAGTCTGGGCCTGGAGTAAGGATCCACCCACTCCCAGCCAACCCTGACATGTGGCACCATCACAACCATAGATACGAGGGATGAAGCAGTTAGGGCAAGACTCATCAACTGAGTTGAATCAGCAAAACACTGTCTTTTCTACACCTTCTCGCTGGCTCGTGTCTGATTAGATTCAGGTTGACGAGGCTTGCTCTGCTTCACCCTTTGTATCCAGGATAGTGATGGTGCCACATGTCTGGGTTGGCAGGGATTGGGTGGATATTTATTCCAGGCCCAGACTGTACTTATATATGCACATTCTGAAGATGTTTATAGTTTTGCTGTGCGATGCTTAGTTTTCGCGTGCAAACATATATACAAACATACATACATACAACTCTATTTTATATAAATATATATATATATATATAGATACATACATACAAATTTACATAGAACTACATATAAATATAACAATCGAATAAAAATAGTTACCCCAGACAGGAATGGAGTCACACAACATTGCAGCGATAAGAATAATTATGATTGCACGATGTTGACGTGGTTGTAGGACAGATTGCACGGTGATGTAGATTTGATTGGTGACGTCACAGCTTGTTGCACAGCTTGGGGAGGTCTGTAGGTGTTGGATAAGGAAGGGATATTAGACTGGGAAGACCGTGTAGGATTATGATATTATTATTGTTATTATTATTATTATTATTATTATTATCATTATTATTATTATTATTAGGGGAAGAATGTATAAAGAAATGAGTGGTAGTTAGAGATGTAGACAGAGAGGATGGAGAGGGATATAAGGATATAGACAGGAATTAGAGGAATAGAGAGAAGCAAATAAAAGGAAAGGAGGAATTAAGGAATAGAGAGGAAAGGAAATAAAAGGAAAGGAGGGACAGGAAGCACGAAGGAAATAAAAGAATTGATTGATTGATATTAGGCGCCGCAACAGCGAGGTCATATAGCGCCAGAAGAAGGTGATAGAGAGGTGTGACAGCAGGCAGGAAGGAAAATGAAAGATAAAAGGGACAATTGAAGAACTGAAAAGGATTGAAGGGGCGCCAAAACCCTTAAAGTATTGCCCACATCACTTCAGGCAATACGGGTGAAATGGAAGGAAATAAGTGTCAGCAAGCACCAAGGAAATAGAAGGAAAGGAGGGACAGCAAGCACCAAGGAAATAGAAGGAAAGGAGGGACAGCAAGCACCAAGGAAATGGAAAGAAAGGAGGGACAGCAAGCACTAAGGAAATGGAAGGAAAGGAGGGACAGCAAGCACCAAGGAAATAGAAGGAAAGGAGGGACAGCAAGCACCAAGGAAATGGAAAGAAAGGAGGGACAGCAAGCACTAAGGAAATGGAAGGAAAGGAGGGACAGCAAGCACCAAGGAAATAGAAGGAAAGGAGGGACAGCAAGCACCAAGGAAATAGAAGGAAAGGAGGGACAGCAAGCACCAAGGAAATGGAAAGAAAGGAGGGACAGCAAGCACTAAGGAAATGGAAGGAAAGGAGGGACAGTAAGCACCAAGGAAATGGAAAGAAAGGAGGGACAGCAAGCACCAAGGAAATGGAAGGAAAGGAGGGACAGCAAGCACCAAGGAAATAGAAGGAAAGGAGGGACAGCAAGCACTAAGGAAATGGAAGGAAAGGAGGAACAGCAAGCACCAAGGAAATAGAAGGAAAGGAGGGACAGCAAGCACCAAGGAAATGGAAGGAAAGGAGGGACAGCAAGCACCAAGGAAATGGAAGGAAAGGAGGGACAGCAAGCACCAAGGAAATAGAAGGAAAGGAGGGACAGCAAGCACCAAGGAAATAGAAGGAAAGGAGGGACAGCAAAGCACCAAGGAAATAGAAGGAAAGGAGGGACAGCAAGCACCAAGGAAATAGAAGGAAAGGAGGGACAGCAAGCACCAAGGAAATGGAAGGAAATAAGTGACAGCAAGCAAACACCAAAGAAATAACAGTCAATAATTATTGGATATGACGAAAAAAATTGATTGAAATAACACAGTGGCTCATATGATATAAAATTATACTTACCACTGTCTGTCGGAGGTGGGGTGATGTGTTGTGTAATCTGATGTAAACGTAAACGATAGCGAGGACGTAGAGAGCTATAACGAAGCCGTACGCAACGCAATACCCTCCGTAATCCAATAACGGACCTGCTATAGCATTACCGATGGGTGAGCCGGAATAATACGCAGCATCTAGTAGTCCCATCCGAACTGTACGTCTGTCTGGAAAAATGTTGTTGGTTATTGGTTTGAGGACGAACGAGCGCCAGCCAGCCATCCCAGGCCAGAAAGACCCTGTAGAGGAATAGAGATAAGCAAATAAAAGGAAAGGAGGAATTAGAGGAATAGAGAGGAAAGGAAATAAAAGGAAAGGAGGGACAGGAAGCACGAAGGAAATAAAAGAATTGATTGATTGATTGATTGATTGATATTAGGCGCCGCAACAGCGAGGTCATATAGCGCCAGTCGAAAGTGATAAGAGAGGTGAGACAGCAAGCAGGAAGGAAATAGTAAGAATAGAGGGACAGCTGAAGAACTGAAAGGGAGTGGATGGTGCAGAAGGGGCGCCAAAACCCTGAAAATATTGCCCACATCACTACAGGCAATACCCACAATGGAGAAGGTAAATAGGTAGGTAGGTAAGGTGATAGGAAGAAGGTATATAGGTAGGTAGGTAGGTAGGTAAGGTGATAGGAAGAAGGTAAATAGGTAGGTAGGTAGGTAAGGTGATAGGAAGAAGGAAAGAATGTATATAGGTAGGTAGGTAGGTAAGGGGATAGGAAGAAGGTAAATAGGTAGGTAAATAGGTAGGTAGGTAGGTAAAGGGGATAGGAAGAAGGGAAAAAGAGAAGAGATGGATAGGAAATACAAGGAATAAAGGGACAGCAAGCAAGAAGAAGATAGAAGGAAAGGAGGGCCAGAAACACAAAGGAAGGAAACAGAAGTAAATGAGGAACAACAAGCGCGAAGGAAGTACAGTACAGTACAGTACAGTACAGTACAGTACAGTACAGTACAGTACAGTACAGTACAGTACAGTACAGTACAGTACAGTACAGTACAGTACAGTACAGTACAGTACAGTACAGTACAGTACAGTACAGTACAGTACAGTACAGTACAGTACAGTACAGTACAGTACAGTACAGTACAGTACAGTACAGTACAGTACAGTACAGTACAGTACAGTACAGTACAGTACAGTACAGTACAGTACAGTACAGTACAGTACAGTACAGTACAGTACAGTACAGTACAGTACAGTACAGTACAGTACAGTACAGTACAGTACAGTACAGTACAGTACAGTACAGTACAGTACAGTACAGTAGAGTAGAGTAGAGTAGAGTAGAGTAGAGTAGAGTAGAGTAGAGTAGAGTAGAGAGAGAGAGAGAGAGAGAGCTAGCTAGCTGAAGAGTCTTTCAGGCTTAAAGTAATAATTATAGCAAAAAACATTCGCATAGAATTATATATAAACATACTTATTCACTTTCTTTATGTACAGTCGGCGGCAGAAGTCGTGTCGCCTCACCTGCTTCACATTGACATGCAGTGTTCATGGAGTCGAGAAATACCCACGTTTTCTACACCTAACAATCTTGAGTCTATGAACATCGCGTGCCTCGGTGAAGCAAGTGAGGCGACAGGACTTTTGCCGCCGACTGCACAGTTGGCCACACTCCTGCGAAAGCCAACACAACGCTGACAACGCTGGCCGATAAAGTAATCCCGAAGAACTCAATAATAATAAAGTCCTTTCAAAACATTCACTGATGGGAGGGAGAGGGAGGGGGGTTGGGAAGGAGGAAGGGTAAGGGAGTACACTCGCAATCCAAAATTTGTATCCAGGTCTTGTTGAAGTTTCGATTCATTTGACGTACTAGTGAACCAATTACAACGCTTATCTTGTTTCATATTTGCTTGAGTTCGCTTAATACTCGATCAGGCTATTCTAACCAAGCCTGGATACATATTATGGATTGCGAGTGTACAGCCGAGCTCGTAAATTCGCGACCACGTACTTAGATGTTTATGTCATCTGAGCTGGTAACAGTGTGTGGGGAAGGTGTCATTGTAGGTGAAAGATTGTATCATGTCCCTCTACTATGTTCCACCTACTCTGATTCCTCACCAAATATATGTTACCAGCTCAAATGGCATAAACATCTAAGTATGTGGTCGCCAATTTACGAGCTCGGGTGTACCACGAATACACCAATTAAGCAAGTCATTAATCTGCCTACCAAGTGTTCCTTCATCTCTAGTGTATTGGCCTTACAACCCTCCTTCCTCCTCCACCCCCCCTCTCCCTCTCATCAGTAAATGCTTCGACCCAGAGGTGTTTCGACTAGTGTTTCGTGATTACTCTCTGTGTCAGCGTTGCCAACCCTGTAGTGATCTTCGTGTGGACAACTGTGCACTCGCAATCCAAAATTTGTATCTATGTCTAGTTTAAGTTTCGAATCATTTGACATACTAGTGAACCAATTACAAGCTTATCCTTTTTCATATTTACTTGAGTTCGCTTAATACTCGATCAGGCTATTCGAAGCAAGCCTGGATACATATTTTGGATTGCGAGTGTACATTACTTACTTTACCTATTTACTTTCAATATTTATTTTACTTATATGCTTATATACTGACACAATATACAAATTTACTTATTTTCTTTACTTATTTGCTATACTAAATTACTTACGAGGCTTAGAACGGTCTGCCATATATGCAAAGGCAATCATTAACATTCCCTGTGTGCCTCCACTTAAGTTATAAGGTACAGATGCAATAAGGATGTATTGTAATGGCCAGGTGGGTTGTAATGCATTGAGAAGTTGTAATAAAGCCTCTCCCATCAACCCACAGAGAGAGAGAATTAATGTTAACTTTCTTCCCCATTTGTCGCTCCAATATCCCAGTATGATTAACCATACCATCTGTAAATATAGTACGGTAGTTATATATATATGGTCATTCATCATTCCATGCAGTAAATTGAATGATGACTTGCTTGGATAATTTTAAGCAAAGATGTCTCTAATGAAATGTCAAATTACACATAGTTTAGCTGTTATGATACATTAATTAATTAATGATACTGTATTAATGAGGGTGAAGAGGGAAGGGAAACTCACACAGAAAGAAACACCAGAACACTGACAATACTGATAGTATCCAAAACATTCCTAATAAAATACTCAGAATAATATAAATTGATTAAAAAATATTAAAAGATAATCAATAAAATATGGAAGAGGGAAGAGTCATCGTTAGGATGTAGAAGGATAATGAATTAGTTTTAGATGGATAATACAAATACAAAGAATATTAAGAGAGGATGTATGTGAGGAAATTAGAAGGATAATAGAAAGGATTCAGCAAGCATTATTATACAGGACCTTAATTGAAGTTTCCTGGATGGTTCGATACATTAAAAGTTCGGATACGAGACTTTGAGTTGCCGCTTCTTGGTGACTATAGCCGGGGAGATGATTACACACTGTGCTGCTCAGGCCTAAGTTGACCTGAGGGAATATTTGGTTAGAATATGGATAGGCTTAGTGCATTCATTTTTGGTCTCTGTCTCTCTTTCTCTCTCTCTCTCTCTGTCCAGTCTTTATCACTCATTGGGCCTGTCTCTCTCTCTCTCTCTCTCTCCAGTCTTTATCACTCATTGGGCCTCTCTCTCTCTCTCTCTCTCTCTCTCTCTCTCTCTCTCTCTCTCTCTCTCTCTCTCCAGTCTTTATCACTCATTGGGCCTCTCTCTCTCTCTCTCTCTCTCTCTCTCTCTCTCTCTCTCTCTCTCTCTCTCTCTCTCTCTCTAAAAGTACTCACTCTACAAGCCTTATCGTTCATCAAGTCTTGAGAAGTTATCCAAATAACTTGTGAACATAAATTGTGAACAAATAGAACAGGTTCGAGGGTAACTGTTCTTAAGATGTGTTTTTCGTTTTGTTCTTCACTGTTCTGGTGGTCTTCATTTCTTGTTAATATTTGTTCTACATGTTCTTCATTTTGTTCTTCGTTTCCTGTCTTTTGTTCTATATCTTTTTCACTTTGTTCTTCACCCTGTTCTCCATTTATTGTTGTTATAATATGTTTTACGTGTTCTTCGTTTCCTGTCTTTTGTTCTACATCTTCGTCACTTTGTTCTTCTCTCTTCTCCTGTTCATCGCTTCTTGTTATATTTCTGTTTTTTTGTGCATCCATAACTTTCAAAAACTCGCACAGAATTGTTTTTTTTTTTTTTTTTTTTTTTCCCAAGAACTTGTAAAAAAAATTCTGGGACTCGTAAGAACTTATTAAGAACTATGTAGACAATTTAAAACCCCACGCATGAAGAACAAACAATAAATAAACGTCGTAAGAACTCCCAAGAACTTTGCCTAAAACTTTTTCTGAACTTGAAGAACTCGAAGCGTATCACTTAATTAATAACTCGTATGAACTTTGTGTGACTCGTTAAATAAATAGAACTTGAAGAACTTATTAGAACTCCCATCGAAATAAAATAGTAACTTGAACTTAAAAGAACTCGTATAGAACTTCTAAAAATCAAACTTGAGCTTATAAAATATTCGTAGGAACTGGTATGTGTGTGTGTGTGTGTGTGTGTGGGTAAGGTTAGGTTATGATAATATTGACAGAACACTAATCATTCATAATCAGTACTTATATAAACCTTTACTATCTCAATCTCTATCTCCTGTTATCTCTCTCTCTCTCTCATCGTCTGGGCTACCTCTCGTCTCAGTTAATGAGCTTAATCAGTACTTATAATAATATACCTTTACACACTCTCTCTCTCTCTCTCTCTCTCTCTCTCTCTCTCTCTCTCTCTCTCTCTCTCTCTCTCTCTCTCTCTCTCATCGTCTGGGCTACCTCTTGTCTCAGTCAATTTTGGGGGTAGTAGAGGCTACATACTTTACTATCAAAGACAAAACTCGTGTCGTGAAAACTGGTGAAAATAATTATCTGGTAGAGGGCTAACTATACTGGGCACCAACATTATTACTAGGGTGGAGTTTTCATTATGTTTCACAAGTTATATTAAGGGGTTGCGGGAGTAGGGGGACAGGCTTGGGGGGGTTTAGGTGGGTGCGGGGGGTTTTGGGGGTGCGGGAGTAGGGGGACAGGCTTGGGGGAGGCTGAGTGGGTGCGGGAATAGGGGGCAGGCTTTCTACCCACCCCAAGCCTGTCCCCCTATTCCCGCACCCCCTCAGTCCCCCCCCCAAGCCTGTCCCCTACTCCCGCACCCCCTTAATTCATTGGACAAGACAGCGACACCAGTTTTGTCTTTGATAGTACATTGTCGGTAGTAAATCTGGAGCTACTAGTTCTTCCAAACTATTTGTTTTGACTAATTGATGTTGGACTGTATATTCAGTCAGCACAGAACAATTTGAGTTGGAGTTGCAATACTTACCAATTAATATGGAGTCGGTGACGGGCAGTAGTCTTGGTGGAATGAGTATGAAGAGGAATGATGGTGAATATAGAGCAATTTATATTAATAATGATTAGTGGCCACTTAAAATAGGGGGTTAGTATAATTAGGATATGATTAGAGCTATGGAAAATGATAGTGGAGGTGAATATGATGATGAAGATAATGGTAGCACTGTGTAGGTATGGGAAAGACACGTTTAGTCCCTGTAGTGGTTGAGTTAATTAAGAGAGACGGTGTTGACTGTGTGGACTGTGCGGGGCCGGGCAGTGTGGAGGTTGAATTGGGAGATGGCTGAACCAGCAAGCTGCCAGTCAGTTGTGGTTGGCTCAGTGAGTCAAGCCCCGAGCAATAAATGCAGGAATATTGGAACCTAAGTTTCAATCCCAAATATATAGTATCCCACATTTATTATACAGACATGTATAGGTACAGTACAGTACGAACACCACGATATTTATCTTCAGTGTATCGTACACGCAACCCAAATGTATCGAACTATACTGGAGTTTCGACACTATTCCAGGCAACAACTGCATGGCAACCAGAGAGAGAGAGAGAGAGAGAGAGAGAGAGAGAGAGAGAGAGAGAGAGAGAGAGAAGAATAAAAAGGAGATAGAGGAAGAGGAGATAAAATAATGAAAGTTTTTTTTTTTCTGTTCATGTGGTTTTGTTTCTTGGCAAACTTTGGAGGAATCAAGGCACTCTATCAGTATACAAAAAGTATGTCTATTATTCATTTATTTATTTATTTTTTTTTTTTTTATTTTTTTTTTTTTTTTGGGGGGGAGGGTCGCACACATCATCTCATTGACCTTATAGTTCGGTGGGGGCCGAGGGGGGTGGGGGGGGGGCTGACTAGACAAAGTGAGGAGTGGCTTTTTTTTTTTTTTTTTTTCAATTAATTACGCCGTAGCGTCAATCAACAGGCAGGCAACAATACATACGGGTAGGCGGGACCCATGATAATACAATGACTACAACCACACATACACACGCACACACACACACCACACACACACACATCACGAAAACATAACAGAATGGAGCACAAGCATACTGACAAACATTCACATTATGACCTATTTAAATCCACCAAAACGAGGGTGGCGTACCAGAAGTTCCTCCAAAACCTGGTGGTTCAACAGGTGTCGACAAACCACATCAAGTGGCAGGCTCCGGGGCAGTAAGTGTCGGACAGTGGGGCAGGCTAGGCAATAGTGCTCTATAGTGTTAGCACGAGGCGCTCGACACAAGCGACACTCAGTGAAGGGAGGCTCACCCTGCATCCTAGCAACCTGCCACGGTGGCCGGTAGCCAAGCCTCAAACGAGCAGAGACTACATTGTGCCTCCGAACCATGAGGCCTCGACGACGGTAGGAATATTTGTGACGGCAGACAGACTCGTAATGTGTGATGGAGATGCTGAAGGGTCTCTCTGCATCTCTGCGTCGCCGTACAGGGAGGAGAGCGGCAGAGCGAACTTTAGAGAGGTAACATGTCAGGGAGAGAGGACGTCCAACACCACGAGGAGGCAGATGGCAGGCTTCCTTTGCGAGTCTGTCAACTGTACCATTGTGACGTAAACCTACATGGGATGGCACCCATAAAAATTTGACAGTCAAGTTACGATGATGCAATAAGGACAAAAACGATAAAATCTGCTGAACAACAGTAGAGTGTGTGGGCTGTACACTAGAGAGGGAATGAAGGGCAGGTCTGGAGTCACAAAAAATGGCAGCATTCACTCCACGTTGACAAACAAGACTAACAGCATCCAGAATGGCATACAGTTCACACAATGTTGAGCTAGAGTGGTTACAGAGACGACGGCCAACCCAGCCCCCTGGAGGTGACTCCATGTCAGGTGAGAAAACGGCACAACCTGCTGCACCATCCACTTGCAATGAGCCATCAGTGTAGAGGCAGTATGGATCTGTGATGGAGGACGTCACTGTTTCTATGTGTTCCAGAGCCAACTGCCGCTGTAGAGAAGGCAGTTCCGACTTGGAAGTAGGTGTGAAGCTCACATCAGGTGTTGGTAGCATCCACGGAGGGGGTCCTGGAGGGACGTCTGCCACCATTATATCTATATTAAGACTACGGGGCATAGAGGAAACAGATCTTATAAGAGTACGTCCAGCAGGCAGTATGGGAGGGACCGGGTAGTTTGGTCTAAGAGAAGTCCTGACTGACTGAGAGTAATGGGGTGAAAGATGTGGGAAATGGAGGCACTTGACAGTGAAGCAAGTAACATTAGAATAAATTCTCTCGATTAATGGGGGAAGACGCAACTCACACTGCATGTTCACTATCCTGGTCGACATTGGACAACCGAGAATCATTCTCATTGCTCTATTCTGAAATTTTTCTAAAGTTTCAAGAGTAGCCCTGGGAAGTTGAATCAAAGCAGGGGAGAGGTAATCAACAACTGAACGGATAAAAGCAATATAGATAGTCCTAGCTACTGGGATGGAGATGCCCGAGGAGTTGTTAGTGAGCCATTGAAGTGGCGTAAGTCGGCGCTGGAGACGACCCAATAAGTCTTGGACAATGGGATGGTCTTGAGGTCTGACAGGGACAATCGGCCAAATATTGACTGGCACGCCCAGGTAGCGATACTGGGAACACATGGGAATGACAGTCCCTCCAATGGTGAACACTGGCCGAGCTTGAGGAAGGCGGCAGGTGAATATTCTGCTCTTATCTGGGGAGACAATAATGCCACAGTGAGAGGAGGACACAGAGAAGGAGTCAAGAAACTACTGGAGATCCCTTGGTGAGGTAGAATGAACACAGATATCATCAGCATAGCACGTAATTGTAGTTCCAGGTATATCAGGGAGAGATGTGAGCAGCCGATGCATCAGAATATTAAATAACAATGGGCTGAGAACACCCCCTTGAGGCGTACCAAGATGGAAACTGCGCAAAGGACTGAGCGCACCACTGAAAAACACACGGGAGGTCCTGTTACTCAGGTAGCCCCGAATCCACCGTAATAGATTACCCTTTATCCCAAAGTCAACCAGTTGATCCAAAATGACGTCTCTATTAGCAACATCGAAGGCACTTCGAAGGTCAATGAAGGCCACCACACTGTCCCTGTTAAGGCGAGTGTACAGGTCGACTAGGCAGTGGTGTGTGCTCCGCTGGGGAAGGAAACCAAACAGCCATGGAGAAAGGCGATCTTGCAGTCTGTACATGAGACGATTGAGTAAGATTCTCTCCATAACTTTACAAAAACAGGAAGTCAGGGAAATAGGCCTGAACTTCGCAGTGCTGGGCTTAGGGATGGGTGTTATTGTGCTGCTGGTCCAGGCTCGTGGTACACAACCATCACGAAGACAAAGATTGTACAGTTGAAGTAGAGGGTTCCCAGAAACTTGTTGAAGTAGGCGCAGCACAGCATAAATAATACCATCATCACCAGGGGAAGAAGCTCTACCCCGAGAGAGGGCACGTCGCAACTCCTCCTCAGTTATCTCCTCTGCATCATCATTATCATCTTGCAACAGAGCAGACATTAGACGTAGCCGATGGACAGCAGCACGGGAAGTGAGTGCATCTTGTATGTGGATGGGTAGACTGGCTGAGGTAAATTGTACTGACCAGGCATCGACAAGTTGTTGGGCATAGTCGGCGGGAGTGTGATGACGAGTAGTGGCCGGTGTCTTTTTAACAACCCGACGGATGAGGTGCCACATAGAAGCCACACTTGTTTGCTGGTTGATGCTGTCCGTGAACCGCTGCCAAGACTCAGTGTGAGCACACTCCTGCAGGGCAACTAAAGCATCCCTAGACATCTGGTAACGATGGAGCAGGTCAGGGGTTGGGTTGGCTTGAAACAATAGGCCATCACGTTCAGCCTCCTCCTTTGCCTCCTGTATACGTGCATCCAGCGTCCAGGAGTGGGCAGTATGGCGATGCTGGAGGTGTGGCCGGGAGACGTATAGCCTATAAAAGTCATGAGTAGCAGATACAAGATCAGAGTACAACTGTTCAGCTGATGATATGTCAAATGTAGGGAATACATGGGCCATGAATAAGATGTAAGTCGGGCAATATTTAGGGGCACAGCAATACGCAAACGAGTGGCTAAAGCACTTGACCCAGCAGTTAGAGAATAATGAAACCGAAGAGCGATGTGATCAGAGAATAAGTCTGGCACGGAGAAGCACAGGACTTGAGATGCTATCAGGCCAGATGAGAGGATGTAATCCAGAGTACCTCCCCGGCAATGAGTGGCACCGCCAGTGTCCCAGCGTGTCAGATGATGCTTGCGGACGTATGAAAGGAGACAAACACCATTACGATTAATAGAGCCAGAACTATCACCCAAATCAGAATGCCGAGCATTAAAATCTCCCATATAAACCATACCATGCACTGTTGGAGAAGGAAGAGCCTCAAGAGTGAGTCTAGCTGGGGCAGAATAGACATTACATAGTTGGAGTACTCCATTCCCAGGTAGAACCTCAAATAGCTGAAAGGTCATGTCAGGATCAGTGGAGGTACGGAGAAGGTGATGTGGCAAGGAGCTATGTATGTAAGTCAGGAGACCATTCCTTACCAGATGAACATATGGCACATAACCTGAGAGAGGAGGAGCTTGCCCAGCAGCAAACGGCCGTCCTGGAAATGCTTCCTGGAGAAAAATAACACTGGGATGATGACGAAAAACATAGGCCTTGAGTTGAGTGAGCTTAGCATAACTGGTGATACCACATACATTCCAGGAGATGACATCCAGCCGGCAATCACTAGCGAACTCTGTATTTGGAGGTAGAAGTCCGGTGAGTGGGAGCAGATGAGCGACCTGGAGAAGAAGATGGACCAGGAGAAGGGACTGACTCGAAAAGCTTTTCAAGGCGAGATGCAACAGTATCCATCTTTTCGGTAAGGGTAGTGACAGTTGAGATGATGGCCTGCTGAGCCTCGACCAAGGTGGAGAGTTTGGAGTCATTGGCAGCCTGCGCGGCAACTAGCCCATCAATCCTGGCTTCAAGGGCAGAAAAGCGGTTTTCGAGAGCCGTACATCGTGCCATGAGGGTAGCAACAGACTTGCGGAGGGCTATGTCTGGAGGTGAGGCAGAGCTGGTAGGAGGAGCAGACTGGGGAGGTGGTGGTGGTGGAGGCGGAGCAATAGTAGTGACACGAGCCTGGACCTGACATCGAGTACATCCATGCCACACGTTAACCCCTGGCTGAAGGCATCGTGGACACTTCCATCGAGACGTATCCTCAGGAGGTGAAGGCTCAGAGGTGGAGGCAGCAGGACGTGATGGTTCACCCCTGACAGGACACGTCTTGGAATCATGGTCGGCGGCACACCATGCACACTTCGGCCTGGCAGAACAGCACCGGGAGATATGCCCAACTCCCCAGCACCTGTAGCACCAAGGCTGGTCATTATGAAGTTTCCTCACCTCACACGGTGGAAGACAAGGAAGGAAATCAAAGGAAATCTCATTTGGAGGTGGATCAGGTTGACTCCAGACAACAATACGGCTAATGGGGGAACCATCTTGGAAAAAACGACGGGCAAAGTACACACCAGGGTATCCCTTAGCAAGTTTCGGGTCAACATCAATAGGAAAACGGGTAAGGATGTAGCTGAGGAACTTACGAGGCCTCTCGGGTGAATCTTCAAGAATGAGAGGCAGAGACAAAAATTCACCAGCCTTCACTCTATCAATGATATCCTGACGCTTCCTAGAGATGTAGACAAACCGGGAGGTGACAGCAGCCATCTTCACTTCAGCCAGTTCACGCTGCAGCTGGAAGGCCCTGTTGACATCAGACAACCAACGCAACTTTGTGTCCGTAGATGGGTTCCCAGAGAAGGAGAGCTTGACATAGGCATTTCTTGGGGCAAAAGCAGGAAGGTTGGACGAGGGCAAGGAGTTGGTATACAAGGAAGAAACACCACGTTGAGGCAGAGAAGGTACGTCATGCACAGCTGAAGCACCCTTGGCAGTCTTGGCAGCGGGAGGCAAACAGTCCACACCATCGGAATCCTGCAAGGAGTCGGACGAGGCATCAACGGGTCGCTTGGTAGAGGTTGAGGAGGTGGAAGGCTGCAACCTGAGCTGAGGAGTGACCGAGGAGAGGTGGGGAGGGTTGCGAGAAGGCAGCTGAGGCCAGTGATCCTCGATAGGAGACTCATCCTCCTCCGACATGGCCAAGTCGGCCTCCAGGCAGGAAGCCACATCTGAATCCGCGCTCTCCATCAGGCCAGGCAAGGCCTAGATGGGAAGCGAACAACTGAACACACACAAACATACACACACAGAACCACAATAAAACAAATAAACCACAAACAACAATACCACAAACAGCAAAACCACAAAAAAAAACGAGATAGAAAATATAAACAACCCCTATAACACCACAGACACAACAACACACAAACAAGAACGTAGAAACAAGACAAACAACAACACAAACAACAACACAGGCAGAGCAACAGGAACACGTCTTCACTCCAGGAAGGTTGGGGTGAGATTGGTGAGGAGTGGTTTGTTATCTTATACTTAAGGGGGTGCGGGAATAGGGGGACAGGTTTGGATGGGGGGTTTAGGGGGGTGCGGGATTAGGGGACAGATTTAGGTGAGGGGTTGAGGGGTGCGGGAGTAGGGGGACAGGCTTGGGGGGGGAGGGGGTTAGGGGGGTGCGGGAATAGGGGACAGGCTTTCTACCCACCCCAAGCCTGTCCCCCTATTCCCGCACCCCCCAAAACTCCCCCAAGCCTGTCCCCTACTCCCGCACCCCCTTAAGGTGGTAATTCTCTTTTGTTACATTGGAGTGCCTTGATTCCTCCAAAGTGTATATGCTAGGAAACAGGACCAGAAGAGCAAAAATAATGGTGTTCTGTTGTTGCTTGGAATAGTTTGGAGGATGCAGTTGCTCCAGATTTACCAACACAAAAATTTCCACCTTAAATAATCTCAGAAATTTGGTGCGATGGCTTTCGTCCGATCTGTCTTATTGCAGTTGCCGATTTTTTTCAGATATTTATTTGAGCGATGGTGCACAATACATGATGTTCATTGTTTTTAAATAATCAACTAAAATAGTTTTAAATTGTTGGCCGAGAAGGGCTTCACTGGCAAGTACAGCCACAATCAAATAACCACCAACACTTTCCTTCCATCGTGCAAATAAATCAGCATCAAATCTAAATATAATCATACAACAACACCTTACGTCAACTCAACCCCCTCAATTATTATTATGAGGTGCTGCAAAATCATACACGAGTTGTTCTTTATTACCAAGATATTTACTACTATGGAAGGAAAGTGTGGGTGGATATTTGATTGTGGCTGTACCATTAAGGGTTAGGTAGGGAATAATATGCAGCTCAAAAATTGGATTTTTTATATATTATTATTACTCCCACATTCTCAACTTTACCATACTTTATCCCTGATCCAAACCATCTCGTAACAGCATGCTTCTCTGTGACGTTTTATAATAAACGTGTTTTTGTGTACTGGGTTAATGTCACTGAACCATAGCCGAAAACCATAACATTCCATCAGTTGGAAGTAGCGCCAGAGCTCCACTTGGTTGATTATCATCTCTGTTGGAAAATTGAATGTTCATTATTAATTCTTTAAGGGAATAATCAGTCATGAAAAAAATATTTATAGTTAAAAACTTTTCCAAACTATACCAGGAAAAATAACAACACTACTTGGGCATAGCGTATAAATACAGTACTCTTTTGTTGCATGGTTTAGGAAAATCATTTGCCCTTCAATCCGCCGACAACGGAATATCAAAATATGGGGAGGACCTCGTGTTCGTGATCTGGAGAGCTTCTGGTTTCCTCAAATTATGTCAGTACAAATAATTTACCTCTCTAATACTAATAGTGGAAATGCTTCATGGTACAATTAATATGAAAATATCAGTACCCTTTCATTTGACCACCAAGAAAGTGTCACTTTACTATAGTAGTCCAGATGTAAAGAAGATAGAAAAAATTCTTCTTCGTCAACCTTGACAATTTGTTGACTGGATGAAGGTTTATTTTTCTGACATTTCGAATCATCAGGAGCTGGCTGAAGCTCTTTACGTACCGTATGACATAATTTGAGGTTTAGGGGCTCAACAGTTTATCCTGCAATTGCCTTTTCTACGCTTCCGTGTTTACCGCATTAGTTGTTTTTTTTACCATCCTTTACTATTTCAAATCTGTCTTTACCACTCACATCTATCAAATGTAACACACGACAGTGGCATTCCCACACAGATCTATCTAAACCTGTCTTTGCTACACATGTCTTTAGCATACGTGAACCTCTTGGATCTCTTTTCAGGTGACATATTAACTATATGATTATAAAGATGTAGACATGAGCACAGAAGGTGCACCCGTTGCACAGGAGGAGGGCGTCCCCCAGGGAAGTGCCCTTAGTGTCACGTTGTTTGCAGTGGCAATTAACGCCATTGCCAACTCAATGTACTTTGATGATCTGGCGATCTGGTTTGCTACTTCCCGTATGTCAGTGGCAGAGCGGCGCACGCAGCTTGTCCTTGATAGAGTGTCACGTTGGGCTGGTTTTCATGTGTTTTGCTTCTCTCCTGCCAAGACAGTTGCTATGTACTTCTGCCACCTCAGAGGTGTCCACCCCGATCCGGACATATTCATGTATGTTATCAGATACGTTGTGTCGAGGAGACTCGCTATTTCGGTCTTCTTTTTGACAGACGTCTGACTTGGGATCCCCATCTCCTTTCACTTAAAGTCTCTTGCCTCCAGACTTTCAACCTGTTGAGGGTCCTGGACCATACGTATTAGAGGATTGATCAGATCACCCTCCTCTGCCTATATCGTGCTCTTATTAGGTCGAAACTCGACTATGGGTGAGAGGTGTACTCCTCTGTCACGGCTACCCATCTCAGAGTCTTAGATCCTGTTCATTACGCTTGGGTATGTCTGGTGACCGGATCCTTTAAGTTGTCCCCAATCCCCAGTCTCCTGGTGGACGCTGATGAGCCACCTCTTGATCTCCGTCGCCAGTCCTTGATGGTTCATTGTTGGCATTGCTTACATTGACTTCCTGACTCCCTTCCCAGCTTGGCAGTGTCATCCGATATTATGTCTCAGTACTGAGTACCACCTCTCACATCCTTGCACACCATGGCCCTTTGGCTTCCGGGTCAGGAAGGCTATGGAAGAGTTAGGCATTGCTGACTTCCAGATTTGTCCTGTGGGGGTCCCCAGGGTGGCTCCATGGCTTCTCCCAGGTCACTCCTGCACTTGCTCTCCAGACAAGAAGGAATCTCTTCCTCCTAGCTCCAGTGGCTCCCTCCCTCTTCTTAAAACATGCTTCATATCACAGGGGGTCCCTCCCTGTATACACTGATGGGTCAAAGTCTGATGCTGGAGTTGGTTTGGGGGCTGTCTTTCACAACTATTGTTGTAGTGGCAGGCTCCCTTCTGTCATGTCTATTATTACTGCTGAGTTCTCAGTCATTTTATATGCCCTCCAAGTCATTTTTACTCTCCCGCAGCCTTCTTTTACTATTTTCTACCAATTCCAATTGTGTCTTGCAGGCCTTGGACAATTTTAACTCTTCCCATCTCCTGGTGTTGGCAATTCTTGAGTGGCTTCTCCTCCTGGGACGTCGTAACCTCAAAGTCACCTTTTGCTGGGTCTCGGCCCATGTGGGTGTCGATGGGAATGAGCGGGCTGACGCCCTTGTTAAGGCAGTGGCTTTCAGTGCTCTGACTACTGCCCAGCGTCATTCGGTACCTGCTGCGGACCTTCGACCCTACATTGATGTTGCCATTCGTTCCTGCTGGCAGGACAGATGGGACGCCGTCGGGGCTAACAAGCTCCGCAGCATCTGCCAGCATCTGGGCTTGAGGAGCTACAGCTGCCTGTCCCACCAGTGGGAGAAGGCTCTTGCCCGTCTCCGCATTGGCTGCTCACGCTTGACCCATACATTTTTAATGGAGAGGGCTCCCCCTCCCTACTGTGATGATTGTCTGGTTCCCTTGACTGTGATCTTCTCGTTGAGTGTCCCAGCCTCGAGGACCCTCGTCATAGGTATGTTCCTCTTCGGGTACCGGGTGGGGGATGGTTCTTACAGTCTCTCCCAGGTGCTCGGGGAGGAGGCTTGTAGTGTGGGAGGGAGTACCCTCTCCTTTGTGGAGGGGGCTGACCTCCTCCACAAGTTGTGAATTTTATGACCTTTATATTACAAGTTGTAAGTTTTATGGTTTCCTCTTTTAGATAGCTCAATGTTTTTTCGTTTAATTTTTATTTTTAATAATTTGTTTTATTTTTCTCGGCGGTATATGACCCCGACTATTGCGCCGACATGTAAATTTAATTTAATTAAATCATATAGCCTCCGAATATGCCGATGTTACTCTGTATACGATTCATATGGACCTTGCCTGCTCCTGCAAGAAGATTAACCAGAAACAGCGATCCCATTTGAAGAGTGTCCCGTGGCACAATTGTTAAGCAAACTTAACCTGATTTAATGATTATCTTGACAAAATTCCTGAAGGAGGTAAGTGAGATTCTGACACAGGTTAGAAATGTTTAAGATTTAAAAATATGAAGGGAACATACTGTCAAGATACAAAAAAATTTAAGAATTATAAGCTAATGATATTATCCTCCTTAGAAATAGTACAGTACCTCCTTTCCTTGGGTGTATCTCCATGCCGATTTGCTTGACATTTTTCAGTAAATTTGGATTGTTGGTAAAAACATCATTGAAAAAGTTGGTTTCGTAACCTTCAATGTCGATCTTTAGATAATCCAGTTTGGCGTCTGTGTGGCCCAGCTGACTGAGGATGTTTTCATAGCGTTCTATCTGGAGAATATAATGGATATTAAAGAGGGGTTGATGGACTCACTGATTAAATGTCTGATTTTTCATTAGTTTGGAATGAAATATTCTGGCATCACAATAGTTTAGGTTAAATACCACAATAGAGGAAGAACGAGAGGTGTGGAATATTATGTGTTAAAAGATGAACATTTTAAATTATGCTATATATGTGTTTGAATAATAATGGTGTTGGACATCATAACCGGGTATTATTATATGCTATAAGGAGCGTCGCAAGGAATATTAACTTACCAACATCGCCATATACAGAAATTTCATGGCATCACGGAGGAGAGAGAGAGAAAAAAAAAAAAAAAACTGGCACTATATGACCTCGCTGTTTCGGCTCCTAATATCAATCAATGAATCAATCAATCAATCACGGAGAAAAATGGTGAGACCTACTTTCATCCCTGGACCGTTCGGCCTGGACACATTTGAGAGGCCCAGGTGGTGGAAGGTGGACCTGATGGAGCGTTGTTGGGTCTTCATGTTGATGGTTGGATCGAAGGAGTGAACCTGTAATTAAATATTCCAACAATAATATTTCCACTTCCCAAATATTCTTAAGAGGCCATCTTTACTAACATACTGTTTGTTTAGCTAGCTTTTTGGTTGGGTCCAAGAATTAAACAGGTCTTCCTCTATACAGTCTCCTCTACTGCCGCGTTCATCACTCAGTGTTGTCAATGTGTGTACCCCACAACAAGGTAAAGAGAAGAGTATACTGAGAGGTGTACACTGGCTCAAAGTGTACATACGTTCACCTGCTTCGACTCACACAGATTCTGTGACGTTAACGTTTATCAGAGAGAGAGAGAGAGAGAGAGAGAGAGAGAGGTAAGGGAAGAAAACGGGAGTTTGACAGAAAACCATCTGTATGTATGGCAGGCTTAAACTTTTGTATTATAATTGGTCACACAGGTCAATACTCAACACATTCACTACCTATGTATAATCCTTTAGTCATCACTTTGTGGGACATGTGACTGGAGGAGAATTACGAAATTTTTATTTCATTAGTATATAATTATAATAACTCTAACGTATGATGATATATTAAAAGGGATAGCAGGTAAAGTAAGCTTGAGCATGGAGATGAACATAGAAAAATTATATCCAGTTGAAAGTTACACAAGAACCAGGAAGCAGAATCCTGAGGAGACACCTGAAGGCTTTGCAAGAATGTTTCCTTATTTATCCGTTTGTAATTTCCCTGTATAGGGAGACAAGATTTCCACCTCAAGTGCGTCTATTACTTGTAGCCCTGTATTTTTTACCTTAGATGTTGAGTGGAGATAGTACACATGCACATCTCACAAGCTTGCATTCACCAAAACATACCATTATCATTTTTAGTAAAACGGAGCTCTTATCCGTTGGCAGGTGGGTATGTGACTGGCGTGTGTCGGCCCCGGCAGCATATTATCCAAGTCTGGCGGGCTACCGCTTACTGCTGGGCCAAAATCGTGGTGGTTGGAAACAGAATAACGTTTGGGTTATAACGATGAAACCAACCATGGGATAATCTTTGAATTAGTTTCATTCTCTTTCCCAGCTTATTTTACCTACTCTCGACTAAACCGATCCTGACCTGACCTAACCTAACCTAACATAACATAACCTAAACTGGACCTAACCTTAACCTAAGAAAATCAAGCACTGACATATACCCTTCCAGACTTGGATAATATGCGCCCCGGCACGCCGCCTGTCACTGTCGGGCAGGATAACCTATAGTCTGTATTAGCCGTGACGTCATGCGCAGACCAGACTCATTTTGGCTCCCCCTCACCCTCCCGTGAATCTACCTTACATTCCTTTTACCTTACCCCACAAGGTGTGAATCTCAAGTTTCGACTCTCTTACCCAAAACACTTGCCAGTATGAGTTTAGGGGAGGGTGCTGGGGGATCTTGGGTGTAGAGTGTGGGATGGGAGTGGTGCTGTACGTGGTGTAGGGAAGCAGAGTAGAAGTGGGTGGGGGGGGGGGGGTTGTACATGGGGAAGGGTAGTGAAAACAATAATACAAAACTAACATATAAACTAACTGTATAAATACTATTGTAAAACAAGTATGACACTTTTTATCACAACATTGTGGTGGAAATGAGACTCCCCTTCAATTGTGTATGTTTTCAGTATTATGCTATACACTCTTTTACACCAACAGTCACATTATAGTAACAACAACAGTCACATTATAGTAACAACAACAGTCACTTTATAGTAACAACAACAGTCACCTCTTATCAGCAACAGTCACATTATTACACTCTTACACCAACAGTCACATTATAGTAACAACAACAGTCACATTATAGTAACAACAACAGTCACTTTATAGTAACAACAACAGTCACCTCTTATCAGTAACAGTCACATTATTACACTCTTAGATGTGTTATCCGTTGTTGATTCTAACTTTCAGAATGACAACTGACCATCTAAAATTCTAAATATTAAAGGACGAGATTTAAGAATATCTCGGGTTTTTTTTTACTTTCCTCTTGTTTCTTCGCTTAGATTAAGGGAAACTTACCTCGCACATAAATTTGTTGTCCATCTCATCGTCAAAGGTGAAATCCCGTTCAATGCCAAAAGAATAAACTAGGCACTTCCCTGGGACCAGATTAATGAAGTCACTGATGCACACCCATTTGTTGCCTTCAAGGTGAGGTGGGTGGGTCTTCCTCTGTCCTCCAACCATCACCTGAGTGGAGAGATTACGTAAACAGAGTCATACATGCATACACATAAAACACTCAATTACACATACATACAGTCATACATGCATACACATAAAACACTCAATTACACATACATACAGTCATACATGCATACACATAAAACACTCAATTACACATACATACAGTCATACATGCATACACATAAAACACTCAATTACACATACATACAGTCATACATGCATACACATAAAACACTCAATTACACATACATACAGTCATACATGCATACACATAAAACACTCAATTACACATACATACAGTCATACATGCATACACATAAAACACTCAATTACGCATACATACAGTCATACATGCATACACATAAAACACTCAATTACACATACATACAGTCATACATGCATACACATAAAACACTCAATTACACATACATACAGTCATACATGCATACACATAAAACACACAATTACACATACATACAGTCATACATGCATACACATAAAACACACAATTACACATACATACAGTCATACATGCATACACATAAAACACACAATTACACACACATACTTACATGGCTTAAACATAGAGAGAGACAGACAGTCAGTCAGAGGGACGAGTACCAAAGAAAATTATGAAAGATGAAGAACAATAATTACCACATACATTGATAATGAAACAATGGATTATGTGATAGATTAACCCGTATACTACTTGTTCTACTCCTGGTGATGGAACCCACAACACCTTGGCTAAAGGGAAATTGGGTGATGATGATGATGATGATTATTATTATTATTATTATTATTTTTATCTTTATTATTTTTATTTTTATTATTATTATTATTATTATTATTATTATTATTATTATTATTATTATTATTATTATTATTATTATTATTATTATTTTTATTTTTATTTTTATTATTTTTATTTGTATTATTATTATTATTATTATTATTATTATTATTATTATAATAATAATTATTATAATAATAATTATTTTTATTATTATTATTATTATTATTATTACTATTATTATTATTATTATTATTATTATTTTTTTTTTTTTATTTTTTTTTTTATTTTTTTTTTTATTATTATTATTATTATTATTATTATTATTATTATTATTATTATTAATATTATTATTATTATTATTATTATTATTATTATTATTAATATTTTTATTTTTATTTTTATTTTTATTTTTATTTTTATTATTTTTATTATTTTTATTATTATTACTATTATTATTATTATTATTATTATTATTATTATTATTATTATTATTATTATTATTATTATTATTATTATTATTATTATTATTATTATTATTATCATAAAGTTATTTCCACTTACAGCTCTATCACATTTCATGGACGTGTGTTTTACATATTTGTAGAAATCTTCTACATCATAGAGTTCTTTCACAGGGCACTCCTTGTTTCCTGGTGAAAATATAATTCATCTGTAACATACTTGCTTTGCAGGAAATAATTTGATCTGTGAAACGAAAGCATTCTGTTTCATTAGATTATATATTAATTAAACTGTATGCCTGGATTTAACACGGGTCAAGTAGGCCAACAGACAGCTGTATAAACGGCCCCAAGTCTACAAGCAAAGTACACCATAAGCTTTCATACTTACCAATGTTCTCTCTTCCTTTTCCATCCCTCAATCTCGCTCTCCTCAACAATCTAACTTATTCTCTTCCCGCTCCCTCCCACTCTCTCCTCAAAAAGGGCAACAGTACTCAACTATACCTTACACACACACACACACACACACAAAGAGTGCATACTTTCACACATACTCTCACTTCAAAGATACACCTTTACGCATACACACTTTCACAAGGAGTACACATTTTCAAACTCAATCGTACTTCAAAGATACACATTATTTAGATGGCAAGAATTGATGCCATATATCACTTGAAAGGAAAGAGATAAGACTGATAGCAAGTATTGAAAGTTATTAAAATACTCAACCTGACAGTTATGTAGGTACAGCCACAATCAAATAACCACCGACACATTCCTTCCATCGTAATAAATATATTGGTAATAAAGAACAACACGTGTATGATTTTGCAGCACCTCATAATAATAATAATAATAATAATAATTGAGGGGGTTGAGTTGACGTAAGGTGTTATTGTATGATTATATTTTGATATGATATTGATTTATTTGCACGATGGAAGGAAGGTGTCGGTGGATATTTGATTGTGGCTGTACAGTCGGCCTCAGGAATTCGTACACAGAACATTAATTATAAGGGATTTTTATTCTACACACACTGTAGTCATTGTTTTACTGACTGACTCGAGTATTAACCAAATAACATTACTAGAAGAGTTTGGTGTGAGGAAATTAATGTACTCAATTTTCTAGTTGTTCCGAACCCTTGATGTCACAGTGGTGTATACGAATTCCTGAGGCCGACTGTACGTCACGGAAGCCTTGTTTGTTTCTTTTTCACACATGTCTTAATTTTCACTCTGGTATTGCAATACATTGCCGAAAATTAACGGACGGTGTAAAACAAGTTCTGGCAAAATATCACACTGATGTAACTCGGCCTCAGAAACCCATAGTATTGTATGATGCTTCTCATATTTTTTCATAACCAATATTTAAGGAGGAGATTCGGTGTTGGTAAATTTGGAGCAACTGAATCCTCCAAACTATTCCAAGCAACAGAACACCATTATTTTTGCTCTCCTGGTCCTGTTTCCTGGCATACTTTGGAGGAATCAAGGCACTCCAATGTAACAACAGCGAATTACCACCTTAAAATATATGCTGTTCGGTTGTTGCAAATAGAAAAGCTATTGAAGATTGTATCCTGAATGACTATTTTGAGTGTTACTATAGCAGTATTACGATTATTATGTTTGCAAACAGAACCTATATCACACACAGATATATTTCCTTACCCCAGTCATCATCCTCTGTGGCTGGCTTTACACCAAAATAATTGTGGCGTACACTGTTTTCTTCAGGAAATCCATGTCCACCCTCCTTTACTAATGTTAGATCATCATGTTGCACACCCATGTCGAGAATCTCAGCTTCAGCTTCCTTCCTCGCTAAGAGAGGACTGTGTCGAACTTGAGGGAAGTAGGGCAGACTGAAGTGGAGTAATATTAGATTGCCTTGTACTGTACACTCGTGATACATAATTTCTGACCAGAGTGTGAGGAGCAGAAAGCTTCGAATCGCCTGGTATTGCTCATTTCCCCACCCAGTACACCTATAGAGGCTGAGTTCGAATGCAGGGTATGTGTGTGTGTGTGTGTGGTGCCTGCCGTTCGTCTCTGGTCAGAAATTACGTATCACGAGTGTACTGTATGGTATTAATATTCACGATATGTTGGGTTAATGCTTCATAAATATAGGTATCATATCTCATGAAACTGAAAACATACTTAATATTTAATAACTCGATCAAGAGATTATATACCACAATATAATATTGTCGACGGTAATATTGCTTCTTCTTTAATTCTACAAAATGGTGTTATATTGAAATGCAGTTAGAGGAATGTAACTTTAGCCTACATGTAGTAAACTGTACCAACTACTCTCCAAGAAATGAACAACAACAACAACAGTATGACAACAAACACGAGTTGATTGGCTGCGGACCGGAATCTTAGGAAATTCTGAAACTAATTGACGAATCATTAAGTTAAAAGTAAAATATTCTTTCAAACTAACCATGTTGTATAATACAAATGCTTCATTAGTGTGATACAGTCGGCGGCAAAAATCGTGTCGCCACATCTGCCAAGTCATGAAGTACAGTATGGAAATATAAGCTTCACTGGCTCGTACAATTAAAACCCAGAGTTGTTTACTTATTTGTCCCCTGGATATTGTAATTCTGTATATTGAAAATGTTGATTCTATTATTATAATTCATGTTATCCTTCAAGAAACGTTAAGTGAGGCGACACGACTTTTGCAGCAGACTGTACAATACATTTTAAAATTTATTACAAAGAAACAAATAACACACTAAACTAAGCGATCTTCTGTGGATATATCTGTCATTCACTGTTATAGTATACTGCCTTAACACTATACCATCTGAGGTCGGCCAACTATGGCCGACCCTCAATGAAATGCCCAGAATTTAACTATTTTTTTAAATAAACATTGTAGGAAGAAATGTTTATGGCTAAAATATAGAGAATAAATCCTAGCATAATATTACTTTCAAATCCGGTGTCTAGCCATCGTATAACCTATATTTTATGAATTCCTTTCCCAAATTATAAATTTATCAGAAAGAACAACAAAATATAATTTGCGATTCTCCTCACTTTGACAAATTCACAGAATTACGATTACTGAGGCACCATGAATCAGTCGACATTGTTGTTTCATTAATATTATAATGTTATGTGAAAACGACGTAATGCATAGGGCTGAAGGAAAAACAGTTAAAAAAAGAATATACCTACCATGTTAAAATGTGGAGATCTAAGGAAGCTGACGGGGCACATCGATATGGAACATAGATGACGATTATCGAAGCCAGGTTTGACTGTAAATATAAAGATGGTTTAAGATTTTGATTTGATGCATGTGAGGAAACCATTCTGTGAAAAGCTACATATTCTGATTTTATATTTCTCATCTCAATCCGCAGACACAATATGCTAACAAATGAACACAACAGTCATAGCACAGTACACTACTCAACAAAACACTATAATTATACACTACAGTAGTAATCCTGCAACACCTCACCTCACTACACACTGTCATCGCTCGCACACCTCACCACACCACATATGCTATCATCCCTGAAGCAACTCAACACAACACAACACAACAAACAGTTATTATTGCACGCCATACCACACTAAAACAACATTCCTGAAGCAACACAACACACCAAACAGTTATTATTAATATAGCACACCTTACCACACTAAATTAGCATTCCTAAAACAACACACAACAAAAAAACCAGTTATTATTGCACGCCATACCACACTAAATTAGCATCCCTGAAACAACACACCTATTAATTATTATCTCTGCTACATCACACTACTCTATCATCCCTGTCACTATACTCCATACTTTATTCTATGTCGTAGCACAATACACAACAGCATTATTTCTGTCACAACACACAACACAATCATTCCTGTAACACAACACACAACACAATCATTCCTGTCACGTCACAACACAACACAATCATTCCTGTAACACAACATACAACACAATCATTCCTGTAACACAACACACAACACAATCATTACTGTAACACAACACACAACACAATCATTCCTGCCACGTCACAACACAATCATTCCTGCCACGTCACAACACACAACACAATCATTCCTGTCACGTCACAACACAATCATTCCTGCCACGTCACAACACACAACACAATCATTCCTGTAACATAACACACAACACAATCATTCCTGCCACGTCACAACACACAACACAATCAATCCTGCCACGTCACAACACACAACACAATCATTCCTGCCACGTCACAACACAACACAATCATTCCTGCCACGTCACAACACACAACACAATCATTCCTGCCACGTCACAACACACAACACAATCATTCCTGCCACGTCACAACACAACACAATCATTCCTGTAACACAACATACAACACAATCATTCCTGTAACACAACACACAACACAATCATTACTGTAACACAACACACAACACAATCATTCCTGCCACGTCACAACACAATAATTCCTGCCACGTCACAACACACAACACAATCATTCCTGCCACGTCACAACACAATCATTCCTGCCACGTCACAACACACAACAAAATCATTCCTGTAACACAACACACAACACAATCATTCCTGCCACGTCACAACACACAACACAATCATTCCTGTCACGTCACAACACACAACACAATCATCTCTTTTTTGAACCCCCATATCTATTAGATTCAAGAATTTCCTTACATGAATCCTTGCAGTTATCACCATCGGAAAAGTTTCCATCCTTACTTATGATACTATGATACAGCAGTGATAAGAGCCACCGGGCTATGACAGCTGTTCAAGCAGACTGGATGATACTACTGGGGTTTAGAGAGATAAATTCAATATGAACAAATGTTTAGAACACCTGTATAATTAGTTTTCTCCAGAAATATAGCGAGTGGTGTATGTATATAGTGTACACCCACCTACAAAAGCGCTGTCGCCTCACCAAACGGTTCTTGAAGTTTGGGGTTTAATGACTCGTGAATCGATACACCATACACAACAACATTTTCCAATTGTGAAGCTTGTGAGGTTGATAACTCTGCGGATGAGGCGACAGCGCTTTTGTAGGTGGGTGTACATGTGTACGTGTGTATGAATATGTGTTGAATATGTGTGGTGTATATAGCGAGTGGTGTATGTATATAGTGTAAATGTGTACGTGTGTATGAATATGTGGTTCATATATGTGGTGTATATAGCGAGTGGTGTATGTATATAATGTACAGTCGGCGGCACAAGTTCTGTCGCCTCATCTACTTCACCGAGATACTCTTTGTTCATGGACTCGAGAAATACGCACGTTTTCTACACCTAATAATCTCGAGTCTATGAACATTGCGTGTCTCGGTGAATGAAGCAAGTGAGGCGACAGTACTTTTGCCGCCGACTGTACATGTGTACGTGTGTATGAATATGTGGTGAATATGTGTGGTGTATATAGCGAGTGGTGTATGTATATAGTGTACATGTGTACGTGTGTATGAATATGTGGTGAATATGTGTGGTGTATGGTTTATAGTGTATCGTGCATTATGTATATGTATGTTTATCGTGAGTGGTGTGTGTGTGTGTGGTGTATTGTGTATGATTAGGGTTTATGATGAATGTTTTTTTTTTTTTTTTTTTTTTTAATTCATTGCGCCGTAGCGTCAGTCAATAGGCAGACAACAGTACACAAGGGTAGGCGGGACTCACAAGAACCCAATGACCACACACACACACAAGCACACACACATGCGCACACACACACACATCACGAAAACATAACAAAATGAAGCACAAGCATACAGACAAATATTTACATCATGACCTACTTAAATCCACCAAAACGAGGGTGGCGCACCAGAAGTTCCTCCAGAACCTGATGGTTCAGCAGGTGTCGACAAACCACATCAAGTGGCAGGCCCTGGGGCAGCAAGTGTCGGACAGTGGGGCAGGCTAGGCAATAGTGCTCTATAGTGTTAGCACGAGGCGCTCGACACAAGCGACACTCAGTGAAGGGAGGCTCACCCTGCATCCCAGCAACCTGCCACGGTGGCCGGTAACCAAGACTCAAACGGGCAGAGACTACATTGTGCCTCCGAACCATGAGGCCTCGACGACGGTAGGAATATTTGTGACGGCATACAGACTCGTAATGGGTGATGGAGATGCTGAAGGGCCTCTCTGCATCCCTGCGTCGCCGTACAGGGAGGAGAGCGGCGGAGCGGACTTTAGAGAGGTAACATGTCAGGGAGAGAGGACGTCCAGCACCACGAGGAGGCAGATGGCAGGCTTCCTTTGCGAGTCTGTCAACTGTACCATTGTGACGTAAACCTACATGGGATGGCACCCATAAAAATTTGACAGTCAATTTACGATGACGCAATAAGGCCAAAAACGATAAAATCTGCTGAACAACAGTAGAGTGTGTGGGCTGAACACTAGAGAGGGAATGAAGGGCAGGTTTGGAGTCACAAAAAATGGCAGCATTCACTCCACGTTGACAAACAACACTAACAGCATCCAGAATGGCATACAGTTCACACAATGTTGAGCTAGAGTGGTTACAGAGACGACGGCCAACCCAGCCCCCTGGAGGTGACTCCATGTCAGGCGAGAAAACAGCACAACCTGCTGCACCATCCACCTGCAATGAGCCATCAGTGTAGAGGCAGTATGGATCTGTGATGGAGGAAGTCACTGTTTCTATGTGTTCTAGAGCCAACTGCCGCTGTAGAGAAGGAAGCTCCGACTTGGAAGTAGGTGTAAAGCTCACATCAGGTGTTGGTAGCATCCATGGAGGGGGCCCTGGGGGTACGTCTGCAACCATTATATCTATATTAAGACCACAGAGCACAGAGGAAACAGACCTTATAAGAGTACGTCCAGCAGGCAGTATGGGAGGGACCGTGTAGTTTGGTCTAAGAGAAGTCCTGACTAACTGAGAGTAATGGGGTGAAAGATGTGGGAAATGGAGGCACTTGACAGTGAAGCCAGTAACATTACAATAAATTCTCTCGATTAATGGGGGAAGACGCAACTCACGCTGCATGTTCACTATCCTGGTCGACATTGGACAGCCGAGAACTATTCTCATTGCTCTATTCTGAAAATTTTCTAAAGTTTCCAGAGTAGCCCTAGGAAGTTGAATCAAAGAAGGGGAGAGGTAATCAACAACTGAACGGATAAAAGCAATATAGATGGTTCTGGCTACTGGGATGGAGATGCCCGAGGAGTTGTTAGATAGCCATTGAAGTGGTGTAAGTCGGCGCTGGAGACGACCCAATAAGTCCTGGACAATGGGATGGTCTTGAGGTCTGGCAGGGACAATCGGCCAAATATTGACTGGCGCACCCAGGTAGCAGTACTGGGAACACATGGGAATGACAGTCCCTCCAATGGTGAACACTGGCTGAGCTTGAGGAAGGCGGCAGGTGAATATTCTGCTCTTATCTGGGGAGACAATAATGCCACAGTGAGAGGAGGACACAGAGAAGGAGTCAAGAAACCGCTGGAGATCCCTTGGTGAGGTAGAATGAACACAGATATCATCAGCATAGCATGTAATTGTAGTTCCAGGTATATCAGGGAGAGAAGTGAGCAACCGATGCATCAGAATATTAAATAACAATGGGCTGAGAACACCACCTTGAGGCGTACCAAGATGAAAACTGCGCAAAGGACTGAGTGCACCACTGAAAAACACACGGGAGGTCCTGTTACTCAGGTAGCCCCGAATCCACCGTAATAGATTACCCTTTATCCCAAAGTCAACCAGTTGATCCAAAATGACGTCTCTATTAGCAACATCGAAGGCACTTCGAAGGTCAATGAAGGCCACCACACTGTCCCTGGAAAGGCGAGAGTACAGGTCGACTAGGCAGTGATGTGTGCTCCGCTGGGGAAGGAAACCAAACAGCCATGGAGAAAGGCGATCCTGCAGTCTGTACATAAGACGATTGAGTAAGATTCTCTCCATAAATTTACAAAAACAGGAAGTCAGGGAAATAGGCCTGAACTTCGCAGTGCCGGGCTTAGGGATGGGTATTATTGTACTGCTGGTCCAGGCTCGTGGTACACAACCGTCACGAAGACAAAGATTGTACAGTAGAAGTAGAGGGTTCCCAGGAACTTGTTGAAGTAGACGCAGCACAGCATAAGTAATACCATCATCACCAGGGGAAGAAGCTTTACCCCGAGAGAGAGCACGGCGCATCTCCTCCTCAGTTATCTCCTCTGCATCATCGTCATCATCTTGTAACAGAGCAGACATTAGACGTAGCCGATGGACAGCAGCACGGGAAGCGAGTGCATCTTGTATGTGGCTGGGTAGACTGGCTGGGGTAGATTGTTCTGACCAGGCATCGACAAGTTGTTTGGCATAGTCGGCAGGAGTGTGATGACGAGCAGTGGCCGGTGTCTTTTTAACAACCCGACGGATGAGGTGCGACATAGAAGCCACACTTGTTTGCTGGTTGATGCTGTCCGTGAACCGCTGCCAAGACTCAGTGTGAGCACAATCCTGCAGGGCAACTAAAGCGTCCCTAGACATCTGGTAACGATGGAGTAGGTCAGGGGTTGGGTTGGCTTGAAACAATAGGCCATCACGTTCAGCCTCCTCCTTTGCCTCCTGTATACGTGCATCCAGCGTCCAGGAGTGGGCAGTATGGCGATGCTGGAGGTGTGGCCGGGAGACGTATAGCCTATAAAAGTCATGAGTAGCAGATACAAGATCAGAGTACAACTGTTCAGCTGATGATATGTCAAATGTAGGGAATACATGGGCCATAAATAAGATGTAAGTCGGGCAATATTTAGGGGGCACAGCAATACGCAAACGAGTGGCTGAAGCACCTGACCCAGCAGTTAGAGAATAATGAAACCGAAGAGCAATGTGATCAGAGAATAAGTCTGGCACAGAGGAGCACTGGACCTGAGATGCTATCAGGCCAGACGAGAGGATGTAATCCAGAGTACCTCCCCGGCAATGAGTGGCACCGCCAGTGTCCCAGTGTGTCAGATGATGCTTGCGGATGTATGAAAGGAGACGAACACCATTACGATTAATAGAGCCAGTACCATCACCCAAATCAGAATGCCGAGCATTAAAATCTCCCATATACACCATACCATGCACTGTTGGAGAAGGAAGAGCCTCAAGAGTGAGTCTAGCTGGGGCAGAATAGACATTACATAGTTGGAGTACTCCATTCCCAGGTAGAACCTCAAATAGCTGAAAGGTCATGTCAGGATCAGTGGAGGTACGGAGAAGGCGATGTGGCAAGGAGCTATGTATGTAAGTCAGGAGACCATTCCTTACCAGATGAACATATGGCACATAACCTGAGAGAGGAGGAGCTTGCCCAGCAGCGAGCGGCCGTCCTGGAAATGCTTCCTGGAGAAAAATAACACTGGGATGATGACGAAAAACATAGGCCTTGAGTTGAGTGAGCTTAGCATAACTGGTGATCCCACATGCATTCCAGGAGATGACATCCAGCTGGCAATCACTAGCGAACTCTGTATTTGGAGGTAGAAGTCCGGTGAGTGGGGGCAGATGAGCGACCTGGAGAAGAAGATGGACCAGGAGAAGGGACTGACTCGAAAAGCTTTTCAAGGCGAGATGCAACAGTATCCATCTTTTCGGTAAGGGTAGTGACAGTTGAGATGATGGCCTGCTGAGCCTCGACCAAGGTGGAGAGTTTGGAGTCATTGGCAGCCTGAGCGGCAACCAGCCCATCAATCCTGGCTTCAAGGGCAGAAAAGCGGTTTTCGAGAGCCGTACATCGTGCTATGAGGGTAGCAACAGACTTGCGGAGGGCCAGGTCTGGAGGTGAGGCAGGGTTGGTAGGAGGAGCAGATTGGGGAGGTGGTGGTGGTGGTGGTGGTGGTGGTGAAGGAGGCGGAGCAATAGTAGAGACACGAGCCTGGACCTGACGTCGAGTACATCCATGCCACACGTTAACCCCTGGCTGAAGGCATCGTGGACACTTCCATCGAGACGTATTTTCAGGAGGTGAAGGCTCAGAGGTGGAGGCAGCAGGACGTGATGGTTCACCCCTGACAGGACACGTCTTGGAATCATGGTCGGCCGCACACCATGCACATTTCGGCCTGGCAGAACAGTACCGGGAGATATGCCCAACTCCCCAGCACCTGTAGCACCAAGGCTGGTCATTATGAAGTTTCCTCACCTCACACGGTGGAAGACAAGGGAGGAAATCAAAGGAAATCTCATTTGGAGGTGGATCGGGTTGACTCCAGACAACAACAATACGGCTAATGGGGGAACCATCTTGGAAAAAACGACGGGCAAAGTACACACCAGGGTATCCTTTGGCAAGTTTCGGGTCAACATCAATAGGAAAACGTGTGAGGATGTAGCTGGGGAACTTACGAGGCCTCTCAGGTGAGTCTTCAAGAATGAGAGGCAGAGATAAAAATTCACCAACCTTCACTCTATCAATGATGTCCTGACGCTTCCTAGAGATGTAGACAAACCGGGAGGTGACAGCAGCCATCTTGACTTCAGCCAGTTCACGCTGCAACTGGAAGGCCCTGTTGACATCAGACAACCAACGCAGCTTTGTGTCCGTAGATGGGTTTCCAGAGAAGGAGAGTTTGACATAGGCATCTCTCGGGGCAAAAGCAGGAAGGTTGGACGAGGGCAAGGAGTTGGTATACAAAGAAGAAACACCAGGGTGAGGCAGAGAAGGTACGTCGTGCACAGCTGAAGCACCCTTGGCAGTCTTGGCAGCTGGAGGCAAACAGTCCACACCATCGGAATCCTGCGAGGAGTCGGACGAGGCATCAACAGGTCGCTTGGTAGAGGTTGAGGAGGTGGACGGCTGCAACCTGAGCTGCGGAGTGACCGAGGAGAGGGGGGGAGGGTTGCGAGAAGGCAGCTGAGGCCAGTGATCCTCAATTGGAGACTCGTCTTCCTCCGACATTGCCAAGTCGGCCTCCAAGCAGGAATCCGCACTCTCCATCAGGCCAGGCAAGGCCTAGATGGAAAGCAAACAACAACACAAACAACTAAACACTCAATCAGCCAGGGACACACACACACACACCCACACACACACAGACAATCACAACAAAACTATACACAGAACCACAACAGACAAACAACACCAGCAACACCACAGAAACAACAACACACAAACAAGAACTCACAAACAACACAAAAAATACAAACAAGAGCTCCAAAACAACACAAACAACAACACAAACGAGAATGGAGGCAGAGCGCCACGAGTACGTCCACACTCCACCTGTTCTGGAGCGAGACTCATAATGAATGGTGTGTGGTGCATTGCATATAATTATGTATGGTGAGTCATGTATGGGCATGGTGTATAGTGCAGGGTTTATGGCCTATTGTGTATGTGTATGTATATGTGTATATGGGATAAATTGTACGTGTATTTGATGAGGGGTGTATGTATTGTTACGAATTCCGATATTATTTGTTAAATTTGCTTTTATATGTATTGTATTTCGGGGTATCGAGAGTCTATTCCCAGTTCGAATCTGACTCATATCGCACCTGGCGACAGACTAGTGCACTAGGGTATTCAGCTGGTCTCACCAGCAGAGTGAGAGCCGGCAGATAGTGACTTCAGGTGGACGCAGGAGGAGGCAGACGTTCTGACGTTATTATACTTAAGCTCCGTGTTTGTGATTCTTGATGGAGATATCTCACCACTCAGTCTAAGTATTTTGTTTATTGTAATCATTCTTAATAATTCATATTCTTTGTCATTCGTCCAGTACACTGATCAATTTATTGTAGGATTACCATTGTTATTGTGTATTGTTGTGATTTTATATTATTTCTTATGATAGTTTCTATTATTATTGTGTAGCCGGTTGTTTAGCCTGGCCTAGGGTAATGGTTGTTGTTGTTGGGTGATTCAGGGATTATACACTTCAATTTTATTAAGTTTCACTTGGGTTCTGTATTATTTTAATTATTCATACCATCTTTGATTGATATTTTTGTATGTTATTGTGATTGTGGTCCAGTTGAGTTTTCGTGAGAACTCTAGCATTTTGTGTGAAAATATCCTGTTATTTTTCATTCTTATTTGTGCTTGTTCTTTTTTGTAATATATTTTAATTTGAGGAATACAGAGTTTTCTTGCCCAGTTGTGGTAATATAATTTAAGAATTCATTTTAGAACCTGGTACGCACAGGTTTGGAGAGACTTTTGGTGTTGCAAATGGTCAGAATTTTGATCAGTGTCATAATTTCTAATCTCTCCCCACTCCTGTCGTAACAGTATGTATGTATGTGGGGTGTTGTCACTTCTACAAACCTACAATAAATTTTGGAGTACTGCCACATATACTACACATACTGTAGGTGGTCATATTTCCTACACAAAAATAAGTATCCAGCACATTTCCTACACAAAAACTGAGTACCTTACAGGATACTGTACAGTTGGACACAGGAATTCATGGTACAGCTGAGGTGGTAAATGCTTACCTCCTCCCAGTATGAAATTCCTTAACGACCAAAAAGATTTACCAGGGGCAGAAACTATGATGTGGGATGGCGACGATAAGCAAATACCAGACAAAAATCACTGGTTATAAGAAAGAGACAAGCATCTTCCACCTGGACTGTACCACGAATTCCTGTGTCCAGCTGTACATCTCCAACAAATTTAGCAGTTTTAGAGTAATGAAATATTTCCTACAGAGATACAGCATATCTCCTACATTCAAAAATCTGTTCTGTCACATTTCCTACACTCTGTAGGCGCACCTCCCTACCGCCCCGGGGCGCCTCTGTACTCGGCTCTTCTGGCTCACTACACTCCTGTCAACCTTCACCAGTCAACAAGTACCTTCTTTGTTATATGTTAATTTTTTTTTTAATTCATTGCGTTATGGGAGGCTCACCCTGCATTGATTAGATTGTGCAATTGATTAGATCGGGGGTTTCCAAACTGGGGGTCATGGAGGGTCTAACCTGGTACATTCTTCACATTAAAATGTTAATAAATCAGTCATTGTTAATAAACATTGATAAAGACCAATGGAGATTTTATTTTTCTCAATGCTGTGATTAATATTTAAAATTTTAAAATATATCTGTGCCATTTAAAATTAGTACGATTTTAGAAGGCTTTTGAATGTGGGGGTGATGACAGGTTTGGTACAGCTGTAAGGGGTCACGTACTGAAAAAGTTTGGGAAACACTGGATTAGATTGTGTGTAACTGTGATACTTCTTGTGATTGTTTGTGAATTTAGTGTAGCAGATATTTTTACAATATTCTTTTATACTTTTTAGTCAACTATGTTAATATGGAGCTCTAGCCAAAAAGAATTTCAATTTGTAAACGTTGCTATGTTGCAAATTGACAATAAAGTTATCTATCTATTCCAGCAACCTGCCACGGTGGCCGGTAGCCAAGCCTCAAATGAGCAGAGACTACATTGTGCCTCCGAACCATGAGGCCTCGACAACGGTAGGAATATTTGTGACGGCAGACAGACTCGTAATGGGTGATGGAGATGCATCCCTGCTTCGCCGTACAGGGAGGAGAGCGGCGGAGCGAACTCTAGAAAGGTAACATGTCAGGGAGAGAGGACGTCCAACACCACGAGGAGGCAGATGGCAGGCTTCCTTTGCGAGTCTGTCAACTGTACCATTGTGACGTAAACCTACATGGGATGGCACCCATAAAAATTTGACAGTCAAGTTACGATGACGCAATAAGGACAAAAACGATAAAATCTGCTGAACAACACTAGAGTGTGTGGGCTGAACACTAGAGAGGGAATGAAGGGCAGGTCTGGAGTCACAAAAAATGGCAGCATTCACTCCACGTTGACAAACAAGACTAACAGCATCCCCCCTATTCCCGCACCCCCAACACCCCTAAACCCCTCCCCCGAGCCTGCCCCCCTATTCCCGCACCCCCCTAAGTGTTAGTTAATCTGGAACAACTTATTTCTCCAAACAACAGTTCAACATTATTTTTGTTAAAGTGGTCCTGTTTCCTGACATACTTTGGAGGAATCAAGGTACTCCATTGTACCAAAACTGTCCATACGAGTATTACCGCCTTAAGGGAGTAATTTTGTGTTGGTAAATCTGGAGCAACTGAATCCTCCAGACTATTCCAAGCAACAGAACACCATTATTTTTGTTCATCTGGGTGTGTTTCCTGGCATACTTTGGAGGAATCAAGGCACTCCAATGTACCAAAAAAGAATTACCCACTTAACTTAAAATATTGTTGGTAAGCGTTTTATTCATGGTGGTAAAGGACTAGGAACCGACACTACTGTACTGTACTGTACTTTGAAATAAAAACCGACACTACTGTACTCACAAATGCATAAAAAAAATCCATCTCAATGACAAGACGACGATTATTAAAATTTTACTGTTACTTAATTGAGTGTTGTTGTACTTAGCGACTAACGCCTATCGATTGTGTTAATTTATTTATAGAGTGATAGTGTGTGTGTGTGTGTATGTGGTGAAGTGTATGTGTGTGTCAGGGTGTGTGTTTGTGAGTCAGGGTGTGTGTATGTGTGTGCCAGGGTGTGTGTTTGTGTGTGTGTAAGGGTGTGTGTGTGTGAGTGTGTGTAAGGGTGTGTGTTTGTGTGTGTCAGGGTGTGTGTGTTTGTCAGGGTGTGTCAGGATGTGTGTTTGTGTGTGTCAGGGTGTGTGTTTGTGTGTTTGTGTGTGTGGGGATATGAGTAAGTGTTAGTATCTCCTCTGCCTTGTGGAAGTCGGTAGGCAGGAGGTCGATGGAGATGACCAGTTGGAGAGTGGACGAGCAGACGGTGTTGCTCTGTTTGTCCACACCTTCCGAACCTGGTAGACGTCGGGGTCCAGGTTGCCTGAGGTTGGTACTGGGTGAAGAAATAGAAATGGGGAATGTATGTCTGCCATCTACTGGAGCGTGAGTGGCGATCGTGACGTCACTAGAGAGCTGGAGGATTCAATCTGTGTGTGTGTGACCTGTAGGCCTATGTGTTGGACTATACAATGGACTGTATACAATGGACTGACCCACCCACATACAGGTCAGTGGCTGGACTGTTGGACTGCTACTCACACTCGGTATACAGAGAGAGGTATTGAATAATTTCAACAACAATGTTCATATACTCAAATGTGCTTCTCATTATATATATATATATATATATATATATATATATATATATATATATATATATATATATATATATATATATATATATATATATATAATATATATAATATATATAGGCAAGAGCGTTTATTACGAAAACCGTGTTGAGTGTCTCTAAGTAAGTTGTTTTCCTCTAAGTGATTTGTAAGTTTATCTCGTATGATTGTCTCTAGCATTTTGCATACGACTGAGGTTAGGCTGATAGGGCGATAGTTGCTAGGTAGAGATTTGCTGCCTTTTTTAAATATTGGTGTTACGTTAGCGAGTTTCCATTCGTCAGGTATTGTTCCAGTGTGTAAAGAATAGTTAAAGAGCAGAGTCAGAGGTTTTACTATTTCGCTTTTTGCTTCCTTTAATACGAGAGAGAGAGAGAGAGAGAGAGAGAGAGAGAGAGAGAGAGAGAGAGAGAGAGAGAGAGAGAGAGAGAGAATAACTGTGTTTAGTGAGGGAGAAAATACCCCTCATTTAAAGAGAGAGAGAGAGAGAAATAACTGTTTAGTGAGGGAGAATATACCCCTCATTTAAAGAGAGAGAGAGAGAGAGAGAGAGAGAGAGTTCAGATTTTCATAACTACCCAATTTCATCCACGACAGGAAACCAAGAAAAAGTGGAGGAATTGTTCGAATATCAACATCACCTATGCGATCAGAGGTTACTCCATACGCGAGACCATAGTGGCTAAAGACGACCACATCAACTTTACCCTCACCTTCCACTGGGACAGCTTCCTGCGTCGCCTCCCCAGCATGATCGACGACTGGCTGAAAATCCCCAAGCAGATACCTTCTCTCATCATTCTCGGTAGGTTGCATGGATGGAGATGGTTTGATTCATATTATTATTATTATTATTATTATTTTGTTGGTTCTATCATCGTCTTTTGTAGTATATTGCATAGGGATGGGTGGGTTCATATTATTGTTGTTATTATTATTATTTTGGTAGGTAGGCGAGATAATGCATGCATAGGAGAGAGGGAAAGCGGCCGGAGGAGTTCACTCGGTAGGTAGGGACGAGGGGGTAGGATTGTGTGGAAAACGTGAAAGGTTACCAAGATTATTGTTATTATTATTATCTCCTTCCATATTGGTGGTGTTTCATGGCAATATTTGGGGGACTCATTTATCTCCAATTTTCTTACTACATCACAGGGTCCCTTAAGTGGAGATTCTCATGTTGGTAAATTGGAAAGCTACTGATTCCCCCAAACTATGCCAGAAAACAGACGTCTTCAATGGTGTTAATGGGGGATCTGTTTCGTGGCATAGTTTGGAGGAATCAGAGACTTTCCAATTTGCCAATAAGAGAATCTCACATTAAGGACCCTGTGATCTTGTATGTGACCTGGTGGCTTCTGATTCCTCCTGACTATGCCACGAAACAAGCTCCTTCCATATAAGTGGTGTTTCGTGGATATGTTTGAAGGACTCACTAACCTCCAATTTTCTGACTATATCACGTGGGTCCATAAGGGGAGAGTTTTGTGTTGGTAATTCTAGAGCAACCGAATCCTCCAAACTATTCCAAGCAACAAAACACCATTACTTTTGCTCTTCTGGTCCCGTTTTCTAGCATACTTTGGAGGAATCATGGTACTCCAATATAACAAAAAAGAAGTACCACCTTCATGGCTCCCCACCTACCCATGCACCTCTCTCTATAGAAATTATATCACTTCTTTCCCTCGTCATAGGTGTAGGGGACTCTTGTTTTGTCTTCAACCAATCAATTTATTTACATCATCCCAACTTCAACTAATTAGTGTATTTACATCATCTCATTTTCAACCAATCAATCTATCTACATCATCTCATTCTCAACTAATCAATCTATTTACATCATCTCATCTTCAACCAATCAATCTATTTACACAAACTCATCCTCAACCAATCAATCCATTTACACCATAACAACCAATCAGTCCATTTACACTATATGAACCAATCAATCCATTTACACTATATCAACCAATCAATCCATTCACATAAACTCATCCTCAACCAATCAATCAATTTACACCATATCAACCAATCAATCAATTCACATAAACAAATCCTCAACCAATCAATCCATTTACATAAACTCAACCTCAAGCAATCCAAATTTCCACCCTCTCCATTTCCCATTAAGGCTGCGCACAACACTGTATAAGGGAATCTCAACTGATATACAGAAAGAATGGACCTCAGGCTGCTGTTGTTGGCTACCGTCAACACCTACTCAAGCTCAGACCCTCACTGGTTCGTCTGGCAGCCTCCACAAGAGTCGTCTTCAAATTGGTCGACCACTTCGCGGTAATACATACATACTAATACACTCATGTCTTATTGAACACCTCTCATTATAAGAACACCTCTGGGTAATACATACATACATACATACATATAATACACTCATCGCTTATTGAACACCTCTCATTATAAGAACACCTGGGTAATACATACATATATACGTACATATATACATACGCATATACATACATATAAAACACCCATGTCTTATTGAACACCTCTCTTTTTTGGGTATAAATACGATACACTGATTTGATGTTGTTGTATATAAGAACATCTCTGTGTAATACATACATACATACAATACACTCATATCTTATTAAAAAACTCTCATGGATATACCGACGATACACTGATTTGATGTTGTTGTATATAAGAACATCTCTGTGTTATACATACATACATACAATACATACAATACACTCATATCTTATTAAACAACTCTCATGGATATACCGACGATACACTGGTTTGATGTTGTTGTATATATGAACACCTCTGGGTATACATACACTGATTTAATTAATTCTCTTGTATACAAACAACAATGGGAGATCTATTTCGTGGCATAGTTTAGAGGAATCCTACAGTTGTCCTTCAGATTATCAAGACAGTAGCCTACCCATTCTCTTAACCCTTCAAGCACGGGGGTATTCGCACATGTCCTGCTCTCCACCGCGGACATATTTTACAAAACTTAAACAAATTTAGTTGGCTAGCCTAGTAACTTATAAACCACTGAACCTACATAAATAAATGATACATGATATTGAAGTACAAACCATTAGCTGTCTCCTGATGTATTTGTAAAAAAGTATATTGACATCTGTAGAAGAGGTATCTAGCTCAGAATGACCACCACTCAAAGCACACTTTTATACTCCTTTGACATAAATTCCGTCTTCACACACTCAGTGCGTTGGCTAGACTGAGTGCTTTTGGACCAAGAAAGGGTGGGGACTTGTGGCTATGTGGCTTGCCAAGGCTACCATCTACTGTGAGAATATTAAACTATTTTGGAGCCATGCAAATTTGAAAATTGCGTTGATGACATATGTTGTCGTTCACGGTCACCACCGTTGTTGGTTGTGACAGCATATGTCGTTCCCTGCTGTTTAAGGGTTAAGGACCCCCGTGATGTAGTCAGAAAATAGGAGGTTAGCAAGTCCTTCAAACATTGCCACGAAACGCCACCTACATTAATGGAGCTTGTTTCGTGGCATAGTCAGGAAGAATCAGAATCCGCAGGGTCTCATACACGATCACAGGGTCACTCAAGGAAAAATTCTCTTTTTAGTGAATTGGTAGATCTATGATTCCTCTAAATTTTACCACGAATCATCCCTATTAGTACCATTGAGGGCATCTGCTTTCTGGTAATAATTAGGAGGAATCAGAGACCTTCCAATTAACCAACTCCCCTTAATCCACATCTTTTTCAACAGCTATCAATGGAAAGAGAGAACAACAAAGACGCCCTCCATGACGTTTCGAACTATGCTCTCTTCAACGAGGTGGCCGTCAATGTACTGACTGGGACCGGAGTGGCGATGTGGAATAGTACTCTACCTCTGTCATACCTCTATGCCCTCGAGTGTGTTCGTCACCCTGAGAGACGAACCTTACCCACTTACGAATGGAACTGTCCTGGCTCTGGCCACGTGGGGTTCATCATGGTGCACCAGTATACTAACATGGTCCTCAACGACTATTGCAACAGATTCAGGGATTTGGAGAAGGAAGACTGTTTGTAGTAAGATCCCTCAACTTTGTAACATAATGCTGGGCTTTGGGAAGGAGTATTGTGTGTAGCAAGATTCCTGGGCTTTGGGAAGGAGTACTGTGTGTAGCAAGATTCCTGGGCTTTGGGAAGGAGGACTGTGTTTAGATTCTTGGGCTTTAGGAAGGACTGTGTGTAGCAAAATTCATGGGCTTTAGGAAGGAGGACTGTGTTTAGATTCCTGGGCTTTGGGAAGGAGTATTGTGTGTAGCAAGATTCTTCGACCTGAGAAGAAATACTGTTTGTAACAAGATTCCTCGCATGAGCGATCTTTGGTTTGTATGCACAACGAGCACACCAAGCAAGTCAGCCGTCTTACTTCTCTTTCTCTTTTTTATTTTAACTAGTTGGCACCTTTGCTTCGTAATGATAAGAGTCATTAAA
>JAWQEG010002744.1:7500-78828 GCA_033782935.1 Petrolisthes cinctipes
ACCACCACACACCCTACACCCCAACTGCTAATAATACCACTACCCCCCCCCCCAACCACCACCACAACTCCCCCCCCCAACCACCAATGCATCCCCAACACCGGTCATTATTATATATAAAAAAAAAAATCGATACCGGACATTGTTATTGTAATGAGTGTGTGTGTGTGTGTGTGTGTGTGTGTGTGTGTGTGTGTGTGTGTGTGTGTGTACAGTAATGAGTGAGTGTGTACCGTACAGTCGCGATAAAAAGTCCTGCATCCCGGGTGAGTTAATTAAAGTGAATCTTATGAACCAATATTTATGGAGATTAGTTTTAGAGAGTCATGGGGAAATATTACAAAAGAGAGGGTGGGGAGAGTTTTTTTAGACACGGGAAGAGGAGGAGGGAAAGGGAAATTCTAGAGAGGAGGGGAGGGAAAGGGATTTTCTAGAGAGAAGGGGAGGGAAGGGGAAATTTTAGAGAGGAGGGGAGGGAAGGGGAAATTTTAGAGAGGAGGGGAGGGAAGGGGAAATTCTAGAGAGGAGGGGAGGGAAGAGTAATAAGTTTTAAATAGGGGGGGGGGAGAGTGTAGATGAGGGGAAGTTTTAGTCTAGTGGAAGGGGGAGGGTTGGTTGGTCACTGCCACGAAAGGTATAATTGGGACGGATTATAATGAATGAGGGGACGGAAATGAGAACAGTACTGGTGGTGTGGTGTGGTATGGTGTGTTGTGGTATGGTGTGGTGTGGCGTGTTGTGGTGTGGTGTTGTGGAGTAGTGTGGCGTGGTATTGTGTGTTGTGTTGTGGTATGGTGTGTTGTGGTGCAGTGTGGTGTGGTGTGGTGTGGAGCAGTGTGGCGTGGAGCAATGTGGTGTGGAGCAGTGTGGTGTGGTGTGGTTTAGGCTTTGACCTGGCTTGGGGGGTGATGTTGATGATGAGGAGGAGTAAAATAAGTAGGCTACCAAAAGACACTGGAGAGACGAGACAAAAACTAACCCAATACTATCTAACCTTATTGTGGAGGTGGATGCTGTAGGTGGATCAGGTGAGGTGGGTGGAAGGAGTGGAGTGGGAGATGGATGAGGTGAGGTGGGTGGCAGGGGTGGAGTGGAATGTGAGGTGGATGAGATGATGTGGAATGGGAGGTGGATGAGGTGATGTGGAATGGGATGTGGATGAGATGATGTGGAATGGGATGTGGATGAGATGATGTGGAATGTGATGATGTGGAATGGGATGTGGATGAGATGATGTGGAAGGGGTGGAGTGGAATGGGAGGTGGATGAGATGATGTGGAATGGGAGGTGGATGAGATGATGTGGAATGGGAGGTGGATGAGGTGATGTGGAATGGGATGTGGAAGGGCAGGTGGAGCCAGGATGTAAGCAACTCCACCACCATAGGCAGGAAGATGACCAGACAGACAGACAGACCCTCATTCGTCGCTATGCTCCTGCTCCTCTTCCTTCCTCTCTCTCTCTCTCTCCACACACAAAAAACATATTATAAAAGTGAATGTTCCCCCCTCTCTCTCTCTCTCTACACACAAAATATAATAAAACTGAATATTCCTCTCTCTCTCTCTCTCTCTCTCTGCACATACATAACATTAAAACTGAATGTTCCTCTCTCTCTCTCTCTACACACAAAACTTATTATAACTGAATGTTCCTCTCTCTCTCTCTCTACACACAAAACATATTATAACTGAATGTTCCTCTCTCTCTCTCTCTCTCTCTACACACACAATACATATTATAACTGAATGTCTCTCTCTCTACACACACAATATATATTATAACTGAATGTTCCTCTGTGTGTGTGTGTGTGTGTGTGTGTCCTGGCATTGTTTGGAGGAATCACCGGCCCTTCAGTTTCCCACAAACAGATTACTACTCCCCTCACAACACAACCCTTCAGGAATTAACCACACACAATAGTATTAATTACGGGGGTATAATATACGTTTGGTACTATTGGCCACAAGAATTCGTACACACGCTGTTGTTTGTTTTCAAGGGTTTACAACGAATAGAAAATGTATATAACACTACATAACTGCAATACAACATTATTTTTAGTTTTGTTGTTTTGCTAATCTCTTTCCATATAGCCTGAGTAATAATTCATGTCTTGATTTCCACAAAGTATGGACTAGAATACTAGATGCCTAGATGGACAAAAATATTGGTGGCCTGTTCCTTGTAATTGCTTGGAAGAATAACATGCTTTAGATTTATCAATACTGTACTTTCCCCTTAGTTAAATCTGGATACAAAATCATCCGATTGTACACAAAGGCTCTTCTTCCTCTTCTTGTCTATATATTTTCTCGTACGTACATACAGTCTGAGTATTTCTGGAGAACAGTTCCACCACGACTTTTCCAACTTTTTCTAGTTTTTCATGCATATTTTAGTGTTATATTAATTTTTCATCAAATCATTGTGAGGAAAAAAACTTATACATGACATTACCTGACCTGACCTAACCCAACCCAACCCAACCTAATCCCATAGGTTGTTTCAGTCCTAACTATAGCCTAATTGGGTCGGCTTGGTTAGATCAGGTTAGGCAAGGTTAGATCGTGTTGGGTTATTTCAGATCAGCTTCGAGTTTGTTTCCTCCCAATAGTTTTATTAAAAATGATAAAAAACACAAAAATATTGGTTGGTTAGGTTACATCAGGTAAGGTTAGGTTAGGTACGTTTAGGTTAGGTTGGGTTGTGTTAGTTCAGGTCGAAGTTACTTTTTTACCAATAATTTGATAAAAATCGAATAGAACACACAAAAATATGCATGAAGTCAGGTTAGATCAGGTAAGGTTAGGTTCGGTTATTTCAGGTCAATTTAAAGTTTGTTTCCTCCCAATAGTTTGATAAAAAATAAATAAAACACAAAAATATGCATGAAGTCAGGTTAGATTAGGTTAGGTTAGGCTAGGTTGGGTTAGTTCAGGTCAGTTTAAAGTTCACTTCCTCCCAATAGTTTGATGAAAAATGACAAAAACAGGCAAAACTACGCAAGAAAAATAAAAAAAAGTTGAAAAAGGCAAGATGGACTAGTTATTATTATTATTAGAAATACCAATCTGTTTACGGGGGTTTTATTATATAGGACAGTGATATTGCTAGTAAATCTGGAGTAACTGATTCCTCCAAACTAGCTTACATGTATTCCAGGCAACCAGACACCACTATAATAATTGGTGTAGCATATTAACACAGGATTCTTCAAAAATGTGTCTGTTTTGGCCTCTGTAGTTATTCCTAAAGATTATCGGTATCCATTAATTTTCTAGTAGCCTCCAGTTGATTGACATAACATCGTAGTATCAATTAGTATGTATAGCCTAGTGCCCTAGTAGCTACAAATAGTATTACATTATATCCAATAATCTAAGGCTATAATCACAAGTAAAAGAGACAATAACATATAATAATAAACTTCAGTTCAATACATGCATGGTCTACATGTTATATTTCATGAAGATTTGTGCAACACCTTAAAAGTTTACACAAAGCACATAGATATCCGATAAAAGAGTAATTTATACTTAGGCTAACAGGCAGGTTTTGATATATTGAAAAATGCTAACAGATACAATACATACCTATTATGGCGATGAGAAGTAGTCCTTTGAGGACACACCCTCTCCCCATTTTGCCTTGAAGCATATGAGTCTATCCAACACAAATCCCTTCACACACAGGAGCACCAGACACGGTCAGACACACTAGGAAGGGTTACACACAACCCACTCCCAACAAGGTCTGGCTGGAGACTGACTGAGGCAGACTGGCTCACACTGACTGTCTCACTGCCATGGCTGCCTCTGTACTCACTACTCATTAGTGATGGACACTCAGCACTCTATACAATAACACCACAGGTAAGTACACTGATTTGATGGACTGATTACTCATGTAGTTACAGTAGTGCTGATAAACTTAATCATATTCCCCCAGTCTCACGATTAAAATTCTTCATTTTGAATGTCCTAAATTGTTATTTTTTATCAACAGAATCAATGTATTTATATTGTCTTTAGATCACAGTGCAAACTCACAGATATTGAAAGAATTTTATTCACAATGAAATTCCCAACAATTATAAATGAAATTTCCATTCGCCATCTGATGCATTGTATTATTTCCTTCTTACTTTGGTGACCAATTAAAATGAACTAGAAAATAAGCATGCGTTGAATAGTAGATCGAGTTTGACAGCCCACCACGTGACTGAATTATAAAGTATGTGTGGGAGGTCCCGTCCTATGATGTGTAGTCCTAATTCTTTTGACCTCTTCCCTGAAAACCAACATATCTTATTGGACAATGTGTGCACCATCTTGTAATACGGGTAACTTGGCATCAAACAGTATTTACATGTAAAATTTAAATAACGATCTACGACCATAAGGGGAGTGGTTCATTTGCATATCCAATGTCATAATACTTGTGTGTTATGCTTGTATTTTATTTAATTTTTTATACTAAACACCATTTAACATCGTATAAATCCTCTTTGGTTCTACGACAACATCAGTTATGGCGATTATTATCCTCTCATGATCATATCCGGTTCTTTCTATGACGGGGTGTCAACTTGTCAGTTCAGCAGATTCATCAGTGGTGATGTGTGTGTGTGTGTGTGTTGTTGTTGTTGGTTGGTGTGTCCTAAGGCCTTGAGTTGATGGTTGGGCCTTATACAAGCTGTCTAATGTAAATATTCTTTTAGTATTAGTATCCCACTGACAATGTTTTCCTAATAAGTATCAACGCAGAACACTCCCTTTTCAATGTGCCTTAAAAGCGGCACAGTAAAGTTAGGAAAGTCTCTGTGATAAAAAAGTTGAAATTTTTTTTAAATTTAGCGCCAAGTACCGCCAACTGAACTCAGTCAGGGATTTGAATATGAGGTGTACATTTCTTAACAGACCAATTTATACAACTTTCCTCTTTTTATAAAAAGAAATTATTAAAATATATTTTTCATATGTAATTTGTTTATTTCATCAGTGAAATAAGAATTAACAGTATCAGATTGTGTTAAGAAATACTGTTGCATAGTGATGTACAGAGTTGCCAAGTGGGCTACTTTATCGCTGTAAAGAGCTACTTTTGCGGGTAGCGAATTTTCTTGCTACTCTTGATAACATAGTTATACTCAGTATGATTATATACAGGCTACAGCAATTCTATCACCAGTTAGAATTACATACTACAGAATCAGCAGTATAGATATTTATAACCTGTTATAAAAATATACTCAACTACACTATTTCACCACCAATAATGAACTGCGTAGCCTAATGGGCTAGACTCTAGAGCATGAATATTATTATATTGGTACATATTGAAGATGTGAGGAAACTAATGAATATATTGAATTTGTTTTGAAAATGTGAGGTTCACTGTAAAGATCAAGTTATTGGTGAGTAAAGATATATTGGTGTGGAGAGATGGTGCAAGAGTATAGCCGTAGTAGTACACTCCATATCAGTCTTCAGTATAGTATTTCTAACATCATGTATATTTCATAACACTTAATATGTCTAAAGCAAACAATAAATACTCATTAAAATGGTTGTTATTACTATTTATACTCTGATTGAATGAGGCAGGGTAATTTGATATAAGGTTTAATTAATATTGCGCTACTATTGCTATAAATCAGTTACACTAATACGCCAACATTGACAACACTGCTCCAAGCCAATGCCGCCATAACCACAACATTGACAACACTGCCATTACTTCATGTTGTGAGTGAGGCTCCTCGTTACTCGGTAGTAGTGTTGGTTGGACCTTAACTAACTTGCAATATTACATTAATCCACCTTGTTCTCAAAGTAATGAAGTTGTGACCATGTTACGCTCGAAAAAGGACGTTGACCGCCATGTCCGTGACCTGCTGAGTAAAGTAAAGAGTGAAGAAGAGGTGAGTAAAGGATAATAAAAGGTGTGAGTGAACCAACAGGAGACCCCCGCCAAGACTTACTATACTTAACAATAAAAACCCCCACACGTCTTGTATTATCTTCTTGGACGTCAGAATTCCCCTTTTTTTATGCTTACTACTTATGCATTTAAATTTATTATATTATACACTTATACTTGCTGCTGAGATTAATTCTGTTGCTGACTTAATTTTCTCTTATTACCATGACGAAGCTTTACGTCGTGTTTTCACCTCATGGAGTCTAATTTTCGTGTTTATATTTACTGCTGCCTTGAAGATAATGACCATGGGTGTAAAATGCCTCCTGTAGTTTTATATTTGTGCCTGGGGAACCTGAAATAAGGGTGAATATCCATGGTGAATATTCATGTCCTCCTCCATCCCTTGTTTCATGTCCAGAACAGGAACAATTTAGGAATACGTAACTCAAATGTACAGTAGTTATAGTACCACTTTGGCAAATTGGTAGTTCGGTTACCTGTGTCTGGTATTCTGAATGATTATTAATGTCCTTGATTCATAAACATACTGTTTTTATATATTTTCTCATGAAGTATCATAAAATGTGCTATTGATTTCAAGTAATTGTGTTGGTAAGGTAACCTAGCAACATTTTCTGGTGGTTAAAGTTTGCAGGACAATATTGGCTTGTCATCTGCAATTGAACTCAAGTGGACCATTTATTATTTTGGTATTTTTGCAGGGCCCTTGCCTTTATTTTAGTTAACTATAGGGTGGTCCGAAAGTCTTGTCACTCCCTACCATACACTTGCAATTGAACGAGCCAATTGTAGGGGTGACAAGATTTTCGGACCACCCTATAGGTTTAATCTTTTAAAATGGAATAAATTCTGGGTTAAGCGAAGGTGATATGCTAATCAAGGAAGTACTAAATATAACCTCAGCCTTCCTGAGAAAACTGAAAAAGATTAATTTGCATACATTATCAACTTATCAGAAATATAATATTTTCCACACAATTAAAATATATCAATATCAACATGTAGATGATAAAAACTTGATATGACATGTTTTCCACATTTTAGCGTAAAGTATGAGGGTATTAACATAAAGATGATAAAACTTAATTTGACCTGTTTTTCCACATTTCAGCGTAAAGTACGAGGGTATAATATATCCCGTCTGTACTTCAACATCAAGGAATATGAGAGCGCAAGACGTTATCTCAGTGAGTTCCTATCGGTCCGTCCCAAGGCCGTAGATGCTCACCGTCTGCTGGGACAAATTTATGAAGGTCTAGGAAATAAAGAAAAGGCTATCCAGTCCTTCAAGAATGCATATGAATTGGGTGATGGACAAAAAGACCTTGTTTTAAAAAGTAAGTCTCAATATTTTGTTTTTCTATTGCATAAATTATTTGCCGTTTCAAACGCTAAGGATTATTAAGCTTAAATGTTTATAGTGGACATTCCTCACTATAATTGATGTCATTTTCAGTTTGTGAGTTGTACACAGAGGTACAAGCAGATTCCAGAGTGCGGCAGTTCTGGGCAGAGGAAGGTGACCGTGTCCATCCGCACCATGAGAGTGTTGTCAAGCTCAGAGAAGTCATATTTTCCTCACTTGGTTCGCACACCAGACAAGAACTGGAAAAATTGTACATAGGTAGGATCACTATTATAAGCAGTCGATTCTTTTCTGGATGCTACTTTCTGCTACTTGAGTTGTAGGGATTTCTTTGATTGATGCACTTTGAGAGACTAATATTTTGTCTAAGTAAATATATGGTGTATATAAAATTTTGGAGTACATGTTAGATTGTCTCAAACAAGCATCCATTGTATCATAAGTGCTCTAACTATTATAACTTATTCACAGATGAAATAAAAGCAAACCCAACAGTTGTGAGACTACAGATCAAGCTACTACAGCTTTACAAAGACTGGGCAACTGAGGACAAAGCTAAGATAAACGAGGCCTACAAATATGGATGTCAAGTGGAAGCTCGCAAGGCTTTTTCTGACTCGCTGGAATGGTACCAGACTCTAGTAGAAGTGATTGAGGTATGTAGTTGGTTTCTCATATTCCAATTCCTTGTAGTGATGTGGGCAACATTTTAAGGTTTTGGTGCCTCTGAACCCAAGCCAAATCCCATTCCTCTTCCCCTGTCCCTCCATTCCTTATTCTTACATGCTTGCTGTACCTCCTCTCTCTGTCTATTTCTCTTTTGTGGCATAAAATCTTTCCAACATGTCACTGGTCTTCTTACCCTGTTCATTCATTCATTCATTCGCTGGTTGATTTGGAGTGTCTGGTGTAGTTGTATTATACCTGATAACCATTTGTGTATTAATTATTATCACACACCATGTATTGTATATATTATACAGGTTTTGTTTATGTAAATTTCAACAATTTTTACTACCGTGTCCATTCCATTCTGACTTGTATTTCTCTTTCAGACATATCAGAGCACTGCCGATACAAAAAGTGATGAAGAATTTTACATCAACTATTTGTCTGCCCTGGAGAGGCAAGTGTACCTAACACTATCAGCTTGTAGCAGTACAGCACTCCTGTCTCAGTGTGCTTTGACAGATGCTACAGCTCTTCTTCATAAGTAGGTTTTACAATAATTTGGACCTCGTCTTTTTTAGTATTTGTATTTATTAGAAGTAAATGTACGTACATTGAAATAATTTATTCTAGTAAAATAATACTTTTAATATAATTTTGTAACATTTGTGTTTCCTTTGATTATGTGAATATACAAGTGAAAGGAAGTTTTTCCATTGTTTTTAATTTTCACTTTGGGTGTCTTTGAGATGGTTAAAAGAAAAAAAAAAACTGATGTTACAGTACAAAATATATTAGTTTGCATTTTTAAATTACAGGTTTGACCAGAGTCTGAACGGTAGCAACGTGGTGCTTGGTGCAGACTCTCAATTCTCCCAGCTTATGATAGGACAACTCTATTTCCTTATGGCAATATTCTTAATGCACAGTGCTAAAAAGGTGAGGCTTCATAAAACATTTCTATCGAGCTTATTGGATGCATTATGAAACTGCATTTTTTATGTCAGAATTTATATATCATAATAGGTATTCCAAGTTTCAAAAAGAATTAGTGTTATTGGCCATAAACATATTTAGTTAAGAAATATACAGTACAGTAGAATATTTTGTATATTTTGATGTACTGTAATGTAACATGATGTTTATTATGTTTTAAGGATGGCTTAACTCACTCGAGCACCAGTGCCGGAGCTCTTCTCTTCCACGCCTGTCGCTTTAAGACTAAGGAAAGTGGCCGCCAACCTAGATCTTGGACAACCCGTGATCAATTGTGGCATAAACTCGGCTGCCACAGGCTCTCCCAGGCTGCTCATATCTTGCACCACTTGGCTAAAACTGAAACAGAAAAGGCTCAGTTCCTAAACAAAGTAATACAACAGTGCAGCAACAAAGAAGCTCAACTCAGCATATATCAGACACTTTATGGAGCTTCATTAGCAAATAAGAAAGAAAAGAGCTTTTTCTTAAATCATGAATCATTCATCAGTGCTACTCTTTCATACCCAGAGGAAGATTTAATTAAAGAATGGGATAATGGTAAGCATTGTTGTACATTACTGATTATAATTTTGTTGGACTTGAAAACAATTTTCAGGAAAGGTGAGGTGAGGGGCTAGCATAGTGGTAGAGGATGTGTTTGTCAGATGTTTATTATGGATATTTTATATAATATAAAAATATATATAACTTGTAACATGTACAGTTTTTTTCTTTGAAATAATGGAAAATGAGGTCTTGCTAAACAAGAAAATTGACTTATTTATATTTTGCCAGTTGTTGGGACCATGTACTGTGGCAGCCTTGGGGACATGGTGTGGCTATGTCTGCAACAAGTCTCCAACAGCATCAGGGAGCCACAACCCTACTACATCTTCACACTATTTGAGGGGCTCCAGTTTTCTTCTAGCACCATCAACAGTGGGGCACCTGAAACCCTATGTCATCTGGATCTCTTGGCTTTCTTAGCTGCCACAGTATATTGTCATGTTGCTGCTGCAAAGGAGCTTCATGGTGAGAAAAGTTCCTTGATCAAAATTGTTTCCACTTGAATGAAAGATTTACCCATGAGTTTTTAATCTTTTTGTTAATCCTTGTATCATATTTCAGACTTCTACTATTATGTGTGTTATTTAAATGGTTTTAATGTGTGAATGTAAGGGAGCTGTCCTGTGAATATCAGTATTATTGAGTGATAGCCAGAGAAAAATGCATACCCTAACAGTTGTTTGCAGGCTCATACAGTATTCATCTATCTATCTATAGCTCCGACGCCTTGTTCCCTCCGGGAACTCCCTCCAAGGGGGTGGCCATGGCAGAAGTGTCTCCAGTTTTCCCTGTTCCAACACTCCCTCCTTGCTTGGTCAAGATCTACTCTGCCCCTCACGTTTCTCTCCTTTACATACTCTTCCACTCTGTTCTGCCACCTAACCGGTGGTCTGCCTCTCACACCAGGTGCCACAACTTCACTTCCATACACCTTTACAAATTCCTCACCTTGCATTCTCTACATGTCCAAACCACCTCAATGTATTACGCTTCACTCTCTCAACCACTCCACACTCAATACCAATTGCCTTTTCACTCATACCACATCTCTCATACACACTTTCATTTCTTTCTCCATCCCACCTAGACACTCCACATGCTCCTCTCAAGTAACTTATTTCCACAGCACCTATTCTAGACTGATGAGCACTACTCCATGTCCATGTATTCATGCTGTTACTAAGATTCTGTAAGTTTAATATCAATGTAGCTGTGTCCTTGAAGTGCAAGTGTAAGAAAGCTCAGTTGTTAATTGATAATATTTATAGTAAGGTATTTGAAATGCTAGTTCTAAAAAAGGTGTAATGTGGCTATTTGTTAAGATGCCACTATATGCATGTTTTCAGGACCATCTCCAGCTTCCCTACCTATTGTGCTGGCATCATCTCTCACCACCACTGAGCAAGCTGATTGGTGGAATGCTGCCTACACTCTCTTCACCAACCGGGCACACCACAAGCTCAGTAAACTAAGGAGGGTGTTGCAACATGGCCTGGAGGTGATAAGGGCTCATGGCAACCATGGTATTGGTCTTTCGCTTATGGCGCATTTGGCCCAGTGTTTCACAAAGTGGGTAAGTATTATATAGTATTTATTTGTCTTTATTAATTTCTGTTCTAGTTTGCCATTACATTCACAAGTAGTTGTAGATCCTCAAGCTGTCTGGCCTAGCAGCCCTGAGCTCCTGAGGAAGGCCTTTACCTGAACCGGGCTTTCCCACAGTGCCCTCAAAGAGTATATGTTATGTTGTTGACGAGTGTGGTTGTGTGCATTGCAGTCTTCCATAATGTATTTAATGGAATAGAATGGGGTGCTGTGTTGCATCCCGGATAGGCATCTACAATGGCTCCATCCAGCTTCTGATATGTCTGTCCTCATGAAGAAGGGAGGATTCAGATGGGTTGATGTCAGGTGATGGGTTGATGAGTGTTTGGATGGATTGGTGAGTGATTTGGGTATGGATATGTTTCTGGAGACTGGTTTTGGGTGGGCAAGGTGTATGAGATGATGGTATTTGTGTATGGTATGGTGTACTGGGTGTTGTTTTGATGTTACTTGGCATGTGTGGGTGTTCTGCCATGTAGTGTATTGGGTGGTGTGGGTTTGTGGAGACTGCAGCAAGTGTTTGTGTGCCTCTCATGTCAAGTGGTCCTTGATCTTGAGGACTTTGGTTTCATGGTGAAGGTGGTCTGTAGGTGTGGGGGCTGTACAGCCTGTGATTATCTTTAGGGCTCTATTGTGTATGGTCTGATGGATGTTGAAATTAGTCTCAGTGATGTTTGAGGCCCAGGCAGGGTTTGCATAATCCATCACTGTGTTTGTACACTGTGGTTGTGGTTTCTTTGTTGTGTCCAAATGGGCTGGCAAGTGATCTGAGGGTATTAAATCTTTGCATGCATTTGTTTTTGATGATTGAATTGTGTGTGGTATAGGTATGCTGTTTATGGTGATGTGTGGTGTGTTGCAGTGTTCAGCATTCAGCATTTCAGTTGGTGAAAAGGGTGACAGTTGACTTGATGGGTGTTATTTTAAGTCTGTTTGTGGTGAACCAGGCATAAAGTGTGTTGAGGTAGGGTTGGAGGATGTCAGTGGCTGGTTCTGCATTTCTGTGTGTACATGTGAGTGGTATGTCGTGTGCATAGGAAGCTACGTGTCTTTATGGTGTCTGGGGTGTTGGTAGGTCATGCATGTATAAATTGAAATGAGTGGGTGACAAGTAGTAGTCAATGGTCAATGAAATGGCATTTTTGGCAAAGAACCATGTGTGAGGTTAAATTTTGTGTGTGTCCATTAGGCAGCAGAAGCAGAGGAGGATGGCAGTACAGGGAGTGAGATGGAGGCCCTGAGGGAACGTGCTGAACATTATTGGCAGTGTGTGTTGACACTCATCCAGAGAGCAACTCGTAATGTCTCTACCATCACCCCTCGCAATCTTCTCTTCCCAGTGCACAAGTAAGGCATTATTCAATCACTTGTAAAAACTGCAAAATGAACTTGGTAACATATCATTGTTACTGTATGCAATAATATAGTGGTTAGTTATTGAATGAATTTTTTTATATTGCAGCAGTATAAGTATGACTGGGGAAGAGCGAGACAAAATGGAAGAAGAAGGGAAGTTTTTCTTGGCAACACGACTGGTACAAGCAGGCAGACAGCAGGAGGCAATACAAGCTCTTGCTGAGTTGAAGAGACCAGAGGCTTCCTTCCAGAGGGCAATGGTAATTACAGAATAATTGCATGTGGCATAATGATATAGTAAGGGGTAAATAAATTATTAAAAATGCTGTATGTTTAATCTATTAAAAGATGTGGCAATTGATGGATCTTTTTTAAAATTTCAAATCAATTCCAGTTGTACAAGGAGCAAGCACAGGCAGTATTAAGTGACAGCAGTGGCGATGGATCAAGATCACAGCAGATAACTCTACTTACACAAGCCCGTGACACCCTTTACCTCACTCTGGATAGACTTCGTATGCCAGGTACTGTATCACCATCCTATGTTGGCTCTTTGTAAGATATGTTGGGTTTAGCTATTGGTATTTAGAATGAATTTCTGTTATACTTCTTATATTGTCAATTATATTACAGCAGTGAAGTTGTGGATGTACATGCTGTATATTTTCAGGTGTTGACCGTTTCCATCCACTGAACACAAAGCTGAGTCAACAGCTGGAAGATGTAGAAAGGCGACTCTCTAACCTTACTCTTGACCATGGTGTGACACACAGAGAGGAAGATACTGCATCCATCTCGGATGCTTCCCAGTCACCAAATGTCGATGTGACTAATGGTGAAATGGGAGTGATACCTCAAGCACTCCATATGTTTAGCACACCACACAGAGAAAAAAGTGCTACTAGAATAACCAGACAAGTATGATGAAATACAGTATGTTATTTAAGTTTAAGTTATCATTAACATACTTTAACTTAACATACTTTGTTAACATACTTCAATAAAACATAGATTTCATCACCAAAATTCAAGAACTCACACACTACATCATACAACACAACATACACATAGCCATATTACAAGAAACAAAATTACGCAACACACATAAAACACATACATTTCCCAATTTCACCACAATCGGACAAGACCGGGCCAACGGCAATGGCGGTGGACTCGTCACCCTAGTCCACAAATCCCTTAATTATAATAGAAGCAAGTGCGCACCTCGAATCCCTTCTCCCCCACTACTACACCACCACAGAAATTCAAGCCATAAAGTATGCACTGGCGGCAAAATAACAAGTATTACAATAGTTATTATATACAACCCCCCTCAAACCTGCTCGACAGTTCCCCATAACTTTCCTCCCCAGCTCCACAGATGACCAACCAACCTGACCTCATCCTGGGTGGTGACTTCAATAACCCAGACACAGGCAGAGGGCTTGAAATCCTTTCCCAAATGGACAACCTCATTACATTAAACAACATTCACCAAAACACCCACATCCCTCACCAAGCCCTCTTCCAACCATTATCATCTGACATCCCCTCCTGCTCTCCCAACCTCACCCCCAGAACTAACTATCAGTAATCTTATGTGTCTGTTAGTTCCAAGTTAGTTGCATAAAGACCATAGCAGTTGGTGGTTTTGAGCAGTAGTAATCCTCTTTTATAATTTTTAGGAAGCTCGTCCCAGTCCTGAACGTTTGGATGCCCAGCTGAGAGCACTATCAGAGGTTCAGGAAAACACACTAAGAAACATGGAAGAACAGAATGCTGCCCTCAGAGAACAAATTGGTGCCCTTAGGGTACAAAATGAAACTCTGAGAAACTTCTGCTCCACCATGGCTGAAGATGTTAAAGAAAATTCATCTTTATATCGAAGTATGCTGGAGCAAAATAAGAAGCTCTCCCAAGAAGCTCATGCCTCTCTCCTGGGAGAAATAAAACTTGTTCATTCTGCCAATAAAGATTTACAGGTAAGATTTTATTTGTTAATGGGCACTAGAGTTTAGTTTAAAATATTTCTTTTACTCTAGAAGTAACCTAGCATTAATCCACATTCATTAACTACTGTATGGTTGCAATTACTTCTAGTTAGAGATGTTAGCAGTGTTTCCAACAACATTTTCAAATGTTGGTACAGAAAAATTTTGATATATAAAGATTTTTACATAGAGTCGCCTTGGTGAAAGGATATATTTAAAGGTTGCCAATTTACCATTCATTTTTGTAATTTATTTTTTCCTTCTTTGGTGTATTAGAACTGGTGGAGTAGCAATCTCACTTTGGAAATAAAAGAACTTTCTATTTGTTGCTTCTACTGTGGTCATATTACATGGTGGGGTGTTCTTGGAAGGGAGGGAGGCATAAACATTATGAATGGAGGGTTAAATTAAAGCTGATATTGATGATTTGTTTGAATGTACACCATCACTTACAGTCTTAAGAACATTAGAAACTTGAAGTATCCATCTAAAACACCTCGTCTAATCCCCTACTAACAGTGTTTATAAGTGAATAACTTTTCCGAATTCTGGTGGCGAGTTCACCCAATTTCACTTACTCTGCCTTTCCTATAACATTTCCTTGGGGTGTAATCCTCCAGAACCCACAAGGTTACTTCTGACCTATTTTCCTGTACATCCCAGGAGGAGGGAGTTGGGGGTGGGAAGAGAGCCTTCTGATTTGATATCCTTATGTTCGACTATCACTGGGAAGTAATATATTCTCTACCAGTAATCCTCAAATCAGGTCACCTCATGTGGACCATAAGATCTGTTGTGGTCTGTGTATCTATGTAACTCTATGTAAGAATGTAGTTATGTGAGTCTCGGGGCACTCCTTCATGCATCAGATTTTTATTTCGTGCATATTTATCTTTGAATGAATTTCTCAAATTGCAGACTCAGATCCAAATGATGGCAGCTGATATTGCAGACTTGAAAATAAAAGCAGCTGATGTCGCAGAATTAAAAGCACTGACTCGGACGATGACAACTGATTTGGCAGAAATGAAAACTATGAACTCTACTGAAAAGGTAAGTTTTTTGACATATCTAGTTGGAGGTAGTGATATTTCTTGTCATAGAGATCTGGTAATACAAAAAGAGATTTATACATTACCGTACATTACAACTTTGTAGGCTGTGTGGTTGTTTGCCATCTGTATTCATAAGCCAACATCTCTACACATTTATCACCCATCCTCTGCACATGGACATCCTACATCCCTTCAGTCTCTCTTTGTTTGTAGCTACGGTAATGCGCTCTGTCTAGTCGATGAGAACTTGTTTATATTCTGTTTTTCAGCTTCCAGAAGTGACTGAAGTTAAGACCAGTGAAGAACAAGTTCCTGTGGATTTACAAGGAAGTAAGTGTTTACTCATACTATACTGTAATTGATTCAGTTCTTTAATTAATGTCACCTACCTTTCCTATAGTATCGTTACACATTATTGCTTGGATTTTAAGAAAGAAGACCCACTGAGTTGGGACTATAAATAATCATTTGCTGTTAACAAATAGATGGCAGATGGGAAAATTAGAAGGCTTGTGCTGTAGATATACAGTATGTATAGATGAGAGAACAGGAATAATTATGGTTGTGGAAGTGGTGTAATCTCATAGATATCCTCATGTGTTTCGTAATGTTTTGAGGATTATTAGGCACATAGTTAGGCCTGGGGATGATCACACTTGAAATATTTGGCTGTTATTTATTTATATTTTTTGGCACAGTTGGTGTATGTTAGTACTAAATATTTGCAGCTGCTGTAGTGACACCTGGACTTTATGGGAGCTACATGGGTTACTATGGACAGCAGCCAGTACCCAGTCCACTCATGCCTACTCCAGGACTTTTTGGTAACCCACCATTCTTCCCTCCATCAACACTTCCAGACCAGTCCTTCAGGTAACTTATGGATACTTTTTATATCAGTGCACCATATGCTGTGTTTGCTACTATTTGCCAGTTTAACTTTAAAAGTCGGTTAATGTAGTTAAGATTATTGTGTTTGTTCATATTTGAAATACAGTGTTTAGCTTTTGGAGTCTGGACATCTTGAGGGCTTCTCTCACATAATTATTAGTTGTCTTGTGGGAGTCCAGTGCCCTCACCCCTTGGAAATTCCATATGCCTAGGACCATCACCTCTTCGAGCAGCAAATAGCATCTTGATATTAATGGTAAATTTTGTAACAGATGAGTAAATTACAGTTGTGTTATTTCTCCCCAGCATGGCGAGCAGTGTGAGTCAGGTGGGAGCAGTATCAAGCTTGGCTCAGGTTAGCTCTACCCTCATGACTCCTTCATCCAGAATCACAGTCAAGGAGCCCAGTGGTTCACCCATCGTTTCTGCCTCCCAGGTATGGGATGTTATTTCTTAGTCAGCAGTAAATGACTGGTGTCATTTTATTATGAACTTTTCAGACATTTATTTTCTAAAGTAAAATGTCTGGCCTTGACATATGGTCCTGATGGGATTCCTACTGTTCTACAGAACTATGCTTCTATGCTGTCTCCCTGCCTTAACTATTTCTGTAGGGGAACAGGGTGCAAAACAAAATACATCAAAAATTTACTCATAACTTGTCTGCATCTTGTAAACACTGGAATGTACACCCGAGCTCGTAAATTCGTGACCCCGTACTTGGATGTTTATGCCATTTGAGCCGGTAACATTTATTTAGGGAGGAATCAGAGTAGGTTGAACATAGTAGAGCAACATGATACAATCTTTCACCTACAATGACACCTTCCCCACACAGCGTTACCAGCTCAGATAACATAAACATTTGGGGACGTGGTCGCGAATTTACCAGCTCGAGTGTACATGAATCATGTATCTAAGGGCACATTAAGCTCATAATAATATAGCTCATAATAACTTTTCTGTCCAGGGTGGAGATGGAAGCCAAGGTGGTGGTCTGAACTTGAACTGGAGTGTTGCTGTAGCCCCAGGAACCCCTGCAACTCCTAAGAGTCAGGCTGGTGAGATTTGTGACCAACCACCACATGCCTTCCAGATCACCATGCCACCCACCTCAGCCACCCTCACTCCACCCCCTCGCTCAGGCTCAGGTGAATTCCTTGTGTCCATTTATACCATTTCTTTCCATTGCTCTAGTTCTGATGAATGAGGCACTCCAATGACAAAGGTGAATTAGCATCAATATACTATGTTTTTTTTTTTTTTTTTTTTTTTTTTTTTTTTAAGTTAGTTATTGTAAGTATTTTGGAGGCTGCCATTAACTTCAAACCCTATCACAGAAGAGGACACTTGTGCTGAGGCATTCCATTTTTTGACACGATTTAGAGGAATAGGTAACTTTCAATTTGTTGACGACTTACAGTTCTTACCTGTCCAAGTAGTCATCATTCAGTTTACATGTGCTATATGGTCTCTGCAACCTAGCCACATTTGAGGCTCACAGCCAAAACTCTATGTAGAATATCTGATAAAGTTTAAGGATGAAAATGTGATTTGCTCTTACTATTTCAGAATGTTTTGGTGCTTAATCTAGTTTGTTTTGGAGTGCTTCAGATATTCTTTATGTACTAATTCTGCATCAGATAGTGTAGACACTTAAACATATAAATATTAAACTTATAAATATTAATATGTTTGCTGAAGTCAGATTTGGTATGTTTTTTCGCTATTATTACAGTAATATAAGGAAGAAAAGCATTATCACATGCTACTACTACTTATTGAAGTAATATAAAGTACAGTACCATGCATCTTCTCAATCAACATACAGTACTTTGAACCATCCACCTACTGTAGCTGTGCAAGAGGTACAGTTCTCTTCACATTCACAAAGGCTATTTAGCATTGTCATTTGTCTCCCCACTAAGTTTAGAGCACCAGAAGTAGCCTAATGTCTTAAGAAACCACTGTTATCCATGGCTTAAATGATGCGTTATATACCTTTTGAAACATGAGACGTGTGTTTGAGACCGAGTTATGTTGAAATTTTCACATGAAATCACGGAGGATAGTTTTATCTAAATCGTGCTTCTAAAGTGTTTAGATCTTAGTTAATGGCCAATACTGGATAGTCCTCATGGAAGTAGGGTCACTACAGCATTCACTGTCATCTGTTATCATGCTTAACCAAGATTGTTTGTTGGTTTGCTTTCAGCTTACATAATAATTATATGCAGAGAAGTTAGAGGTAATAATAATAATGGTAGCAGATTTGAGGGCAATTATTTCCTCCAAACTGTTTAAAGATACAGCCAATCTTTATGTAATGTATTTGATCTTTTAATTCATATAGTTTGAAATGATTAAGAGTACCAGCAGTAGTTTGGTAGCATTGTCATGATATCATAGAGATCCTGAAAAATATAGTATCAGAAACATAATATTGGTTAGTAAGATATTTCACTTTATTGCTGATACTCAGAATATGATATACATACAATACGTTAAAAAATAAGAGGTAGTGTTATGATAATGCTTGTTTTATATGCTATGGCTTTTGGTTATCTTTATCTTGTACAGTAGTTGTAGTGGAAGTAACCCAGTGAGTCATCATTGCATCGATTCATTTCTTTCTCTAAGTCTATTAAGGTTGAAGTAACTCAGGGTGATGGAAGTGAGGTTTAGAGCCTCCAACTTATTGTTAAGCTTCTCCATAGGAGCTCAGGCTCTTCTTTCCTCTGGATTACTTCACTTCTTTCCACCACAGCACCATTGTGGATTTATGAATTTTAAAGTACGATTTATATATTTATAAACCTAATATACTTGCTGACATGTTTTAGGACACAGTATTTGTGATTGGCTTTGTCATTTTTTATTCTTCAGCAGCAGATTTTTTGGTGATGTACACCATACTCTATTGAATGCATGACAGTCTTCAAATATTTTTTTTTCTTCCTTGCCACCTCCACCACCACATCCACCATGATAACATTAGGAGAGCCGCTGTCCCTTTCCCTCCCCTGCTCTACCACTGCTGGTCTCCTGGCCAATGTACCTCCCCCCCTCTACTCTGCGGTCACCCCAGACTCGTCCCCAGTCCGTGGACAGACCAATGTCCAATCTCTGTCAGGGATGTTGTCAGCGGAAGGCATGTCAACTGCACCTAACAGTATGGTAGATCCGGCTGCCACGTCAGGGTCACAGGATAGCTCTCTCAGTATGTCATCCTTTGGTATCTCCTGCAACCTCTTGCCTGAAGTTGTAGTGGATCTTGTGGCTCTTCATGTTGTTTGTTGCATGTGTTGGATTGTCTTTGTGCATACTTTTTCGTAGGACCTGTGCATTTTTTGTTGCAATGCTTCAGCCTATTTTTAAATGGCAAGAATTTTTTTTTTTTATCTTATCTGATGATTAATTGTGTGTGAAAAACATGAGGGACACACGTTCTCAGCAGTAGTATCCCATTGTCAGAAGAAACCTGAAGTGCATGAAAGTAGCTTTTAGTCCCCATGCTTTTGTATAGTTTTGCTTTTGAACCACTCTGATTCTCTTGTACATGGTTGATGTGCACAGAGTTTGTGTGATTATAGTTTAGCGTCAGTCAATTGGGGTTTCATCTTGCCAAGAAACAGACTTTTACCTCAAGTCTACATTAAGGGGATCTGTGTTGTAGTATAGTTTGGAAAAATCAATTGCCTCTATTTTGCCAACAACAGAAGGTCCCCTTAAGTCTTATCAGAAAGCATAGTTCCAAATAGAACCCCAGGAGGGATCGAATATTGATACTCTGATTATGAGACCTAGGTACTAACCACTATCACACCACCTTAAAAAAAAAGTTTGGTGGTCAGTTGCATTAGCCTGCAAACTAGTACAATACTGCATATGACTGAATCCTTTAGCTAGTCTCTTGTGAGTCAATCTTGGGAGTGATAGTGAGTGTGACCACAGTCTATCTTTTCTGATTTTCCCTTTTAATCCCTGGCACTTGAGCCCCACACCACTTTTTTATAAAGTGCTTATCACTAAAACATACAAGCATTCCATTTTTGTTGCCTGGGATCAGTCTTTCTTGCTTACTGATACCGACTGTGTGCTAGTTGTGCAGACATGGGCTTACAGCTTATTTGCTGAATCACAAGTGTTTTACAGTACATTTCATGTGGTACGGCTAAATCATATATTAATTTCATGCTTGTTTGCAGAACATGGGTCAAGTATTGTTTTCATATTGTATGTTTATTGGTGAGTTGGCAGACACACTGTTTAGGCAGTATAGCCAGTTAGTGACTATACTCTATTCTTAACCCAGGCAGAAATGCACCAATTCCCTTTTACGTAATATAACCTTAGATGCATGTCTCACGTTCGTCCCAGTGTTGATAAGTTGCACATTAGTACTTAATTTTTTATTTTGGTGTATTTTATCTTGCATTACTTTCCCTGAAAAAGCCAAGGGAAGTTGATGGAGCCAGTATATTTTGCCAGGATAAATGTTCGATAATAATTTGACTCGTATTTTAGCCCGAGTCTTGACTTTAAGCCACTTTTTCCTGTTGTTCACTTTACACAGTAATACCATCAGTTGAAATATTAATTAGAACTGCATATGTATATTGTCATGGTAAGCTTTTTATTTTCTCCCTCTGTTTCTACATGTAAGCACACTGCTTTGTTTTTCAGTGCATGTTAACAGTGCTTATTTAAATTGTGTTAAGTGTTGTGGTGGAGCTAATCTTGTCTCGTCCGTACTGATTGCTTACAAAAAATAAAGTAATTGTTGACTATGTCAAATGAGCAAGTAGGTGTCTAAGGTTTTTCCATGACAAGTTTACGACACTCTTTTCTGTAGCAGGATGGTGAATGTCTGTAACCGATAGAATTGCCATGTACATGATTGGCTCATACTAAACTCTAAATCTGTTTGTGTTGGGCTTTGATTAGTCACAGTTAGGTTTTATTATATTGGCTGTAGACACTTATCCTCAGAAATACAGAAAAGAAATTGCTGTAATCAGAGTTACTTTGATAAAATAACAAAATCTTCCTTCATCAATATACCCTTGTACCCTTACTTGCTTTATATGACAGTATGGTAGATATTTTGTATGGTGTGCTTGAAAATCCCTTTCTTGTCTTAAAGTCTTAAAAGAAAATAATTTGATTTTAGTGTATAATCTTTAAGAAATATGGTTTTATATTATTTCAAGTATCATTGAGTCAAAGGAAATGTATTGGTTACTCAGTAGGAAATCTATAGTGTTTCTTTACAGTTGTTTGTATGAGACATGACCAATCATATAGATAATTATTCATTTTGTGAGAATTTAAAGGCCAAGATAATCAGTACGGTAGTTTGTGTACGGTCATCCCTTAAAAAAACTGAAGCAGGCGTAAAATATTAAACAAATTTTTGCATTCGTAAATATTTCTAAAATAATAGTCAAGAAGCACGCTTTTGTTGTCTTCTATATTGATAAATGGAAATTGCTTAAGTGACTGAATACCTCCGATGTTTGTCACTTAGAGTATCCCAGTCACATTATGGATTGCTTTCATACCAACCACACAGTTTTCCACTTACTATATTTGTCTCATTTGCCAATGTTGAAGACTAATCTAGCAGGGGATCTGTCTTGTTGGACCAGTTCACTTACAACAGATACTCTAACTCTTAACACTCACCATCACCCATAAGGACCCAGGCTAGAACCAAAGCCCATATCCCAGACTTTTGTTTTTGTAATGGAAAGACAACAGCCAAGGCAAGAATATCCACTTGCAGGCTGTACTGGGAACCCTCACACTCAAACATATCATGAGTTAATGGGGTAGTCTCTTGTATCCAATTGAAAGGCTTCTGGTTTCTCCAAACTCCTCCTGGAAATGGACTACTTTATTACATGAGCAGAGACTTTGTTTTTTAAGCCACTTACTCACCTTCTTTCTTGGACTCATACACCAGCAAATGGTAAAATGTTGACATTGTTCCATTCCTTTCATGTTTTGTTTTGTTTACAATTTAATGTATTAAGTGCCACTAATGCTAAAAGCCAATACAAATACTTATGTATAGCATTTCAGCACAGTCAGTTTTATAACTATTTATGAGGGACAATAATATAGTGCATTGTTTAATACTGTTACAGTACTGGAAAAAAGTGAGTGAATAACTCGATTAGCACCATAGTCAGTGATGCATCTCATCACCACTCAGTTTATGTTTTAGTGTCTCTTCCATGAGGTCTCTCCCTTCAATAGCAGATACTAAACCAGAGTATTTTGGCAAGCTAGAAGATGGTATATTTGCCGAGTTAATTGTTGTATAAAGGGAAAGCTAGAGTATTGACATATCTGGTAAATTTTTAAGAATGATGTAATAATGATAAAATTGGTTATTAAATGTTTGTAAATATTTTTGTCACTTAAAAAGCCTCTCTTGGCACTTTCTCTTGCACCCGTTGAAGTAAAGGATGACTGTGCACATTACTGTTCATTAGGGCCCTATATTCAGCTCATAAGACTAAAGATTACCATGAAATCTTGTGAAAAATTTAAGTATGAAATTCTTCCTTCTGTAGTTACTGGTTTGTGTAACTAGTAATGAAAATGTGGATGGTAGCACAATTTGGAACATTTACTGTTGGTGTTTTGTTACTGATTCTTCAGATCAAAGTCACACCTTTCAATGTTTCTTAATAACTGGTATCCATCCTTTGATGTTATAAGGTGTGTTATTTGACCAGAAGATTGAGTCTTAAAATATTTGCACTAAATACTCCTTTAATTGAAGGTGTTAATATCTGCATTTTCTTCATTTATGGTGGTAATGAAGATATAACCTATGCCAACAGCATTCCCAGGAGCATTCAAGAGTCCCAGTGTACAAGGGACCCAGAATGAACTAAAAGTGTCACCAGTTAAGAGCACTGCTGGTGAGGAGGAGAATGAGAGTTACCTAGAGGAGGAACATGACCCCTGCCCAGATTTCAAGCCAATAATCCCTCTCCCGGAGAAGGTGGAGGTTCGCACTGGAGAGGAAGATGAAGAGGTGGGTTGAATGGTTTATGCACAGCTCCCAGAATAATACTTCAACCATGAGGTTTGATAAATATAGAAACTGGCAATAAACTAAGGTACCCTTGATTAAAAAAAGTATCAGCACCCTGGGGTCTGATAAAATATGAACCATTCATCTCTGGCACATTGTGTGTGTGCATGTGTGCAATAAGTTCACCTTTTCCTGGTCAATAATGAAAAGTATATCTGGCCTTTCTGGGTTAATGGAATTCTTCCTTTTCAATACATCTGAAGGAACTGCAAAGCATATTCTCTTACTGTATTCCTTCTGAATATTCTTACCGGTATATATATATAAAAAATAAAAAAACTTATGTATGAATTCTTTATGCTACGTAAGTTTGTATTGCTCTCTTTCCAGTATGGTATTAGCACTCTTCATTTTTGCTGGAGAAATAGGTATGCACTCCATACAGTTCATTTTCTGCTTCTACCTCAGGTGCTGTTTGAAGAGAGAGCCAAGCTGTTCCGGTTTGTTGATAGGGAATGGAAGGAACGTGGTACAGGCATAATGAAGGTGCTTCACAACCCAGCCCAGGGCTGTGCCCGTGTGCTTATGAGAAGGGAGCAGGTAAACAGCCTTGTATTATCCTAGCATAATGCTTGACAATGGTCTCTGTATTTGGGTAAATATGTGAACTTTTCCATCCACATTTAAATTGAAAACTCAAAGTTAATGTCCTTTCATCATTTCATTTGTATGCATGTTCCCATAGTTTCCTGCAAAGCATTTCCATGGACATCTTATACTTTCATACTTTGCTACTTTTCAGACACACAAAATATGTGCCAACCATCTTATTGCTGCAAACATTGAACTTCAACCCATGATGAATAATGATAAAGTATGGTTATGGGCCGCTCAGGTAAGTCTGCTTTATTTTACTTATGCTGTAAATAAATGTTTCTTTCGATATTGAAATATTGTATGCATTTGATAAGTTTTAATCTATTAATCAATGTTCTCCTTCAGGACTTCGCTGATGAAGAACTTCGAATGGAAAAGTTCTGCTGTAGATTCAAAACAGTAGAAATTGCTTCAAGTTTCAAGGATGCATTTATGAAGGCTAAAGCAATTGCAAAGGAAAAGGAGGAAAAGGATGCTGTAAGTATTGATGTAAAGTTCATTGTTTACTAAGAGTCAAGCTATCCATCAGTCCAGTGTTAATACAGAACCATGGGTTTGACTATGGTGGAACCAATGTTTAGTTAATCTTGCTGTATTGTGGAAGTTGCAAATTCACTTCTTGCTCCTGAGAGACTGCTTGGTATGATAAGCCCACCAGACAGTAGAGTATTTATTTGAGTGTAATGTGTATTGGTGTAAATAATTGAATAATGAATAGAGATTCTTTAACTGGAGGAAATTATTTCCGTGAATGTGTGTTTTGTAACAGGCAAACTTACAACCCCAAAAGTAGGAGAGGAGAAAAGATTAACATGCAATGTAGTTCTGGAAGAGAAAGAGGAATCTAGGCAATTTTTTGTCTACTGACATCATGACAGAAGTACCTTATTATTATTTTTTTTGTATGGATTATTTTTGGTTACTCCTGATTTTCTACAGGATCATATACATTGGCAGTGCTCATTAAAGTTCCAGTAACAATATCAAGTCATAACTACAAATTTCTGTAGAGAAGAGTGCCTTATAAGTGCTCAGCTGAAACTTCACCCTTAGCTCATCAATAAAAGATGTGGTATGGGTTTATTCTGAAGTTCATAGTAGTGTTGACAAGAGATTGGTTGTAATGCTCTACTTCCTTGGGAATGGCTGTGAGAAATAGGTGATAGATTGTATAAACCTGTCAACATTTTATAAGTAAAGTACTGTACTAATGTACATAAATATGTAAGTTCTCAAACATAACGCTCATAGCTTGACAATATTATCAGACTGAACTTATTATGGGAAGTGATTAGGATGCAAAAATGTGCAACCCCTAATACAGCAAAGGTGCTGAATTTCATTGGTCTTTAGTGTAGTATTATTATCTGTGCTATTTTTGCAGGCTGCTTCATTTGCTCCAGCGGCTGAAAAATCTAACAGGAATGCAACACCAGGAGCTCGAAATTCACTGGCAGAGATGTTCAGGCCACCTACTGGGTCTTGGAGCTGTGAGGTATGCTTAGTGTCCAACAAGCCAGAGAGTACCAAGTGTGCAGCCTGTGACAGCCCCAATCCCAATGCCAGTACTCCTCAGCAACAAACATCAGAACCACAATCACAGACACCTTTTGGTAAGATGATTGGAATAACGACAACAGAGGATTGAAGATGTAACAGTAATAGCTTTAGATAGAAGGTCCGGATTGTATTTTCTCAGTAGGTGATACTTGACGCACCTTTTATAAGTTTGATGGCTTATTATGGAATAGTGATGATACGGATTGAATAGAATTTTTTTAACCCCTATTTACTGAGAAGCCAGAATTCTGGCGATTTTCTATTACACCATAAAGTCCTCAAAGCCAGAATTCTGGAGCAGCGACAGAAAATGGGGTGCACAATAATTAGCCAAACAACTAGCGACATAGTTAGTTTTGGTCCTGTAGTAGAGAGGGAAGTGTATATTGGACCACTGACAACCCTGGGTGGTGAGGGTCTACCCCCAAGGCTGATCCCTCCTAGTCCCACCCATGATGCACTTATCAGCCTTCTGTTGAGGGTGGTGGTGTTTCCTCCTTTCCTCTCCCTTTCTACCACCATCACAGAGTACTGGCATACTTTCCGATATGCTATAGAGAGAGATGAGTCATGCCAGTACCTGCTTACTGTATATTATGTCTCTTCCTTATATCTCCTTATTTTATGTTGTTATTGCCTTGTACTGCCATTCTACTTCACTTTATTGTTACAAGAACTTGTATTATTCATAATTACGTAATTTCATAAAGATATTTGGTGAAATGTATATATATATCTATGAGAATTATGATCATAATTCTTTTAGAGGTGACGTTTTTTTTTTTTTTTTGAAGATCTTCAAAACTGTAATGGGAAATTTGAAATCACATGTACAGGTACTTCATTTTTCAACCTTGAATTGTGGCTGTGGTGAAAGGAGGGATCTGAGAATTGTAGTATTTGGGGTTAAACAAGTTTCAAGTGAGTTAGGAAAACTGATACTTATTCTGTTGTTACTGTCAGCCAGGAATAAACACTGTACAGTAGTCAAAATAGGATTATGATCCTGAAAACTTCCATTTAAAAGTGACAAAGATAATTGTATTTTCAGCATTCTTCAAGTTCAGTCCATCATCAGGCAGCAGTACTGCTCCTGGCACTTCAGCTGGTTTCAAGTTTATCAACTCATCATCTGTGACTGTTACACCTATTAACCCACCAACCACATCAACCAGTGGATGTAAGATAATCACTATAGTTTTATATGGCTGTTTATCATATTCTTTACTTATTTTTTTTCTATGCCAGTTTCTTCCTTGGTCATGTAAAAATATAGACTTTGTTTTCCTGATGACACAGTATGTATACAAGTATGAATGATCCTATTTTTTGTTGATACACCCGGTAACACTTCATAGAATTATTGGATAGTAATGACAGGTCATTCTTAATTTAATTTTACTGTCTTGTTTACTTATTCTCCAGTGACGAGAGCAAAGGTGGTTTTCACCAAGGAAGATATTGCTGGCAATTAAATGATTAATCTTAATTTTACAGTCAGCTTCAAGTTTGGATTGGGCGGACAGGCAGAGACAAGCGTGGGGTCCCCTACCAGTACTGTGCAGGCCCCAGCAGCTTCCCCCAACCCTGATGTGCTCAAGGACACTGGAAAGTTCTCCCTCAGTGGATTCACTTTCACTACCACCCCAACCCTGAAGCAAGAAAAGACAGAGGAACCCCCTCCACCCAAACCACAAGAAGATAAGAAGAAAGAATCCATATTTGCTGGATTTTCCTTTGGCTCCAGTACAACCAATACTCCAACATCAGGATTCTCATTTGGCACCCCAACCCTTGGTACAAAAGCAGGAGATGCCCCAGGTATACGAATGGTTTATTCACCTAGTTGTAGCATATAGAATTTGAACTGGGCATATGTTGTCCCACCTCTAATATCTTTAGACTATAGGTGCCATATCAATATAATTTGCTTCAGTCCAAGTTTATTTTGCTATTTTTGCAGGAACATGCAGCGGAAGTATAATTGGCAGTAAAGATGGTACTACAACATTGAGTTTCAGCAGTTTGGCCACAAATTCGTCACCATCTAGTGTATTCACCATGAAAAATACCAAAGCAGTAAGTATTACCAGGATGGAAAATATGAACTACAATGGTTTGCTTTGAGGTGGCTCTGATACTCAAACTGTAAAATGGTTTTAATGCACGGTCCATTGGTGTGTCAGGCTGTAAAAAATTCGGGAGTGAAAACCATAGAGGTAGACATGTAAAGAAATATTTGTAATGAAAGGAGGAGTGACAAGGGAAGAAATTTTTGAAATATTTTTAATGTAAAACTGGTCAAAGGTTACTTGATGTACGAATATAAGTGTTCTGAGATGGTGTAGGCACAGAGAAAAGGTTACTTAAGGGTGATGAAACCAGCATAATTATGTGAGTGAATAGATTGGTAAAGGAAGGTGATGTAGTACAAAGTGAATATGCTGTTGCGATTGACTGTGTAGGAAAGTGAAGATTGATATTTGGATAAAACACAGCAAATAATGCATGATACAGAAGAGATTTGTAGGAATGAATTCATGTCTGGATTAACAACACCGAGTTCACAGAATTACTTTTGTCATCAAACAAGGTCAACAGGTTTCGTTGTGGAGATAATATATGGGGGAAGAGTTCAGAAAAGGTCACAGAAATTTTTTGTGCTTGAAAAAAAATAAAAGTACCATAGTTTTTTTTTTTTTTTTTTTTTTTTTTTTTCCACTAAAAAAATTAAAATGGGGTCTTCATGAGTACTGTATAGTTATTGTTATCATCATTATTAGAAATATTATAATAATTTCACTTATTTTTATTTCCATTGCATAAATATTGTCATTGTACTGGGTTTACCCCTTTTCCGCATTTTAAAGTATGTAAGTGTAGCACTAACGAGAAATTTTACTTTCAGTTTGAACCCAAGAGTGTGTTTAAGGGACCTGGATCACCCATCAAATCCCCTAGCAAAGATGATGGAGATGACAAGGTGGAGGAGTATGAACCCCAGGTGGATTTCCAGCCTGTTGTACCCATGCCAGATCTGGTTGAAGTCAAGACAGGTGGGTTGGAGGCAGAATAAAGTCAGTTGATTATACAAAAGATTTTTTTTTGGGGGGGGGGGGGGGGGAGCTGACAAAATCATGGGCTGGATAAGGGGGGTGAAAGAATAGATTATATTTCCTAATTTATTATGTTTTTCAGGCGAGGAAGAGGAGGAAGTGCTGTTTTGTGAGCGTTCAAAGCTTTTCCGCTATGATAAGGATTGCAGGGAATGGAAGGATAGAGGGATTGGAGATATCAAAATTTTGAAAAGCAATGTGACAGGAAAGGTAAGTATGAAGACTTTATCATATGCTCCTGTAAATGTAAAATTCAGAATGGAGAACATAAATATTATGAATAAAACCTCAGTTCATTTTAATCAACTAATTCACGTGGTGCACCTCATCACATGGGCAGGAGGGAAAGGGCCAACGTAACACCTACAGTGCTTTCTTTAATTTTATAAACTTTTTTGTTTATTTTGGTAATGCTTTTAAACTTTATAATTTCCAAGATATATTTATTTCATGTACTTGGACACAATCACTGTGCTAACTTGCTAACTATGAGTGGCCCCCTGATGGGAGAGTGGGTAAATAGGTAGAGTCTCCATCTTGCCCTGTGGCAGTGTTGTCAGGTACAGGGAAATTTCTCTGTTTTAGGGAATTTTGAAGTCCACGGTGGGAAATTATATAAAGATTGTTCAAGAGTAAACAGGGAAATTTCTACCAGGGGAAATACCAAGAAGAACATCAATGTTAAAGATTAAACAGGGAATTATTGAAGTAAAAAGGGAAATTCTGATGTTGAAGTTGGGAAAATTTCATCAAGTAGACCTGGCAATATTGCCCTGTGGAGAGGTGGAGGAAGAGAGTGAGGTGACTGAGAATTACTTGTATAAATTAAATTGATTTGGCAAAAGGGTTTCAGCTTCATTATGAGTACTACATTAGGTTCTCCTATTGCGCGCCTATTTGGGCGGCAGAGGCGCTCGTGTAAAGGGAAATAGCTTTTTTTATTACATCTTTATATGGGGAAAATTACTTATGGTCGGCCACTGCCTCACACTGACAAGTTACAGACATTTTATACGCCAATATGTAGGGTACAGTACAGTATTTGGTAATTGCAATTTGCTTATGAGTCACAGTAGCAATGAATATATAAGTTTTTCCCAAAGAAATAGCAGTACAGAAGCACACTAGAAGTGAGAGATGGGGTTCCAAGGCTGGCCTTGACACTATGTCAGCCTCCCCGCTGCAACTCTTAAGGTCTCGTCACTACCCTCACCCACCACCACACCATTCCCACTAGCACTGCAATCAATATTGATCTCATTCACTTCGTCCATAAACCCTTCAAAGTCAAGGGCGGACACAACTAAAATGCATATTGAAGGTGGCGAGATACCGCTCCACCAAAATTATTGCTGAGTTACTGACAAGACATTGCCCTGCCCGTTGAGAGCAGAAGCACCATAACTCCTCACAGTCCACATAATGGCCTCCCTGTTCTTCCATATTGTACATACGGTAGACTCTGCCAGCCCCAAACTCTTTGCCAGTCGACATGTTTCCTCTTCCCTCCTGCTCCTCCTTAACCGAATTGTGTTGATCGATGCACTAGATATTGAGCATGGGCTACAATTGTGCACACTGGCCTCGATAGAGCATGGGCTATATACAGCCATGGCGATGGTACCACTGGAAAGGCCTGTGCTAGAAAACTAGGGGATTGACTGTAGTAGCACTGACTCTAGCCTGTGTGGGGTGGTGGGCGGACCTTAGACCATCCCATACTCCAGCCAACCCAACCCTCCCCCACTAAAAAAAAAAAAATGGCCCTGTTTTGCGGCTTGGGGGGTAGCTCTCGATAAATATTTACAGTCTTTAGTTAATCACCTGAAGCTTTAGAGTGTGTGATAGGAATTTCTTCTTACGCTCAACCTTTGGCATGGTGAAGGCAGGTGTTAGTTGGTAGGGTGTAGGTTTGGGGGCAACAAGTCAGCAACAATGGAGAGGGGGGTACACAGGATGTGAGGGAGCGGGAGACTGAATGAGTGAGAGGGAGAAGCCAGCTGAGGGGAGCGGCTAGTTGTAACCAACGTTTAATAAGTCAATTGGTTGTATCGTGAGTTTGGGGGGAACGGCTAGTTTCATGCAGAAACCAAATTTAGATGTGCTTCTGGGAAAGGCTGCGGATTTGGGCCACTCTTAGCCACAAAAATGTGCGGTGTGGAATCATTACACATAAGAAAATATAAGGTGCTGGTTTGGGGTTCGTCATGCTATAGGTTAATCACGCATTGAGAACACTCGCAATAGGTGAACCTACTGTACTGTATATGTTTTATTTCAGATACGGATCTTGATGCGACGTGAACAGGTGTTGAAAGTGTGCGCAAATCACTTCCTAACTCCAGCAATTAAAATTACTCCCATGCCAAGCTCAGACAAGGCGTGGGTGTGGGCAGCTCAGGATTATGCGGACGAGGAAATGAAAGAGGAACAGTTTGCAGCAAAATTCAAATCACAAGAGTTGGTTAGTTGATATGAACATATTAATTGTAGTTTACACTTTTGTCATTATATCAGTCCGTGCACAAGTAAGGTGACTCACAACAAAGGTAATGGGAAGGATAAACAAAATTATACTCTCTTGTAACACAAATTCTAAAAAAAAAAGGTTTTCATGAGACTTGTATGCTAATATAATGGGCAGAAATTTAGGTGAGTGTGAGAGTTGTAAACCTTGAACTGTGTGTAGCAAGTGTCCCATTGTAATAAGTTTGTGTTGATGTTGTACAGTGATTTGGACACGAGTTGATATTTTATTTCTTTTTTCAGGCACTTTCCTTTAAAACTGCATTTGAGAAAGCCCAACAGTTCTTAGAAAATGCTGCAAAAATTGAGACCTCTATTAAACCTAAAACATCCACACCTAAGCCCAAGGCAGCTTCCGTGACCACTTCCCTCGCTGCCATGTTCAAGCCTGCAGTTGGGTCCTGGGAGTGCTCTACTTGTCTCGTTCGTAATGCCTCATACATAACTACTTGTCCTGCCTGCTCTACCAACAAGCCTAAGAGCGAGGCCTCACCAAAGCCAACAACATCCACACCTGAAGCTAAGGGTACCTCCTCCAAACCCACCTCCCTTGCTGCAATGTTCAAACCTGCAACTGGGTCTTGGGAATGTGACTCTTGCTTAGTTCGTAACTCAGCTGATGCCAACACTTGTGCTGCTTGCCAAACCAACAAACCTGGATATGAACCTCCCAAAGGATCTGTTAGCAGTGATAACAAATTGTCTGTAAATTTTGGCATCAAGCAGAATGAGGCTATTACATTGCCAAACACGACAACATCTGGTAGTGGCTTTAAGTTTGGAACAGTAGAAAATAAAGTTCCATTTACGTTTGGAATACAAAACAACACCCAGCCAGCCTCAGTTTCAAGTACTCAGCCACCATTTTTATTTGGAACCAAACCTCAAGAAAGTAAAGCAGACTCAAGCACAGGTTCATCCTTTTCATTTGAACAATCAGGAACCTTGTCATGCTCCATCCAGGAAGGTGCTACTGCATCTGATTCAACACCTGCCTTTTCCTTTGGCACTTCCACCCAGCAGTCGAATAAACCATTCAAGTTTACATGGCAGCCGGTAAGCACTGCAGCAGGTAGTGTCGCTGAAGCAACACCAAACACAAGTACAACTTTGACCTCCACTACACCTGTGCCAATCCCTGCATCATCCCCAGGGACCACCACTCCAGTGAAAGATGATAAGGCAGAATTTATGTTTGGCAGTCCTGGGAAGTATGAGTTTTCCTTTGCTGGTGTCAAGGCAAAATCACCAAGGTCAAGAGACATAAGTTTGTGTGAATCAGAAGATGGACTGGTTGAAGAGGATGATGGAGATCATTTGTACTTTGAGGTAAGACTTTGATTTATAGTTCAGGAAACTGATATTTTTTTTATTTCATGCTATAAATAACTGATAATTTGTGGTGTTCTGTCTCTAGCCTGCTTTCACCTGTTATTTAGCTATAATCAAATGTTGAATACAGTACTGTACTGTATACGGTAGTAGGGTACATCAAAACTGTTTCATACCAGCAACTCCATTAATCCAGCCTGTTGTTTTGAATTAAACATTTCTAATACTGTAATTACCAGTATCAGCACAGTTATATTCTGGCAACTCATTTCTTTCAGCCTGTTATACCACTTCCTGACAAAGTGGATGTTGTGACAGGAGAGGAGAATGAGGAAATCTTATACAGCCATCGAGCCAAACTCTTCCGCCTCGTTGATGGGGAGTGGAAAGAGAGGGGACTTGGTGATATTAAATTACTGTCACACAAAGAGGTAGGTGTAAATTTTTTCTCTATATTTACCAGACCTCAGTAATGAAACTGTTTTAAGAAAGATAGGTTGGATGTGCAAAACAAAAATTAATGTTAAGTGAGGGAAACTAATGAAAGGAGTGGAATGAAATTAAATGTGTAAGATCATGTGTTGAAAAGCAAGAAAGACAGAGGAAGGTGTAGAATTATTGAGTCTTACAGGATTTATTCCCTTTAAATATGTACAGTAGGTTTGTATATTGTTCGTTCTCAATACGCATTTCACCTATTGCACGATGAACCCCCAAATCAGCAACTTTTATTTTCTTATGCCCGTTTCTTCCACCAAGCGCATTTTTGTGACCAAAAGTGGCCCAAGTCCGCAGCTGCTCCCTGAAGCTCCTCGTTGTTATTATTATTATTGTCATCATCATTATCATTATTATTATTATTATTATTATTATTATTAACCTACAGATGGGAAAGGTTCGAATACTAATGAGACGGGAACAAGTCCACAAAATATGCCTGAATCATTACTTGAAGCCTGACATGGAATTCCGTAAGAAAGATGAGAAAACTTTCTATTGGGTTGCCTTGGATTATGCTGAGAGCACACCACAGAATGAAACGCTTGCCGTTCGTTTCAAAACACAAGAGATCGCATTAGACTTCTTTAAGGCAGCAAATGAGGCCAAGGTGAGAGGTATTTTATGCAACTTAGTCCTTTTAGGGGAGTATTTTGTGTGTTGGTATTAGTTTGCTATAGTAAATTATCTTAGCTCTTGTTTTTAGTATGTACATATTTAAGTCTTCCTGACTTCTTTTAAGTCAGACAAATATTACTTATCAGTCAGTATTTCAATTGCATCCTCTTGGTGGAACAATGATGATCAAACATAATCTTGACAACAGGTCTCATCTTTACGTCTATTTTAGTATGCGATTCTTGCCTTCCAAGTCTTTCTTTTCTTGCACTATCACAAGATGTCTCATTTACCCTCTCAGTCAGACTTCACTCCCATCTTCTCTTACTTTATTACAGCAACCTTTTTTATTACCCTCCCAATCACTTCTCTTAGTTCTCTCAACGTTTCCCCAATACTGTATAATGATGAATTTCCCTGTCCCATTAAATATTGTGTATTTTGTATTCAGATTGCGATGGGAGGAGCACCAATGAAGCTGGACCTAGCATCAACACCAAAACAAGACAATACTCAGACAACCACCACAGCTACCCCAGCTGCTGCTATGCCATCTCCTGTTGTGTCGCCTTCCGCTTCACCTTCTGGCGTTCTGTCCCCATCCTCCTTCAAAATTTGCACCCCCACTTCCTTCTCTGTTGCCTCAACTACTTCCTCAATATTTTCAGGAGCAATGGGAAAATCGATCTTTGGGGGTGAGTTTATGTAAAAAAAAAAAAAAAAAAGATAAAAATATGCACATTACTTACAGACAAGAATATTTTTCTTGGAAAGGCAAGAGGTGAGATCTCATAACCTCAAATTTTAGATGATCCAGTATGTTGATTGATTGAATGTTTGTTTACTAACCATTGAACATGTTCTGACGAATGTATCCCTTAGTTGTGTTGTGTGAATATCTATAAAACATGCAATATCCATTATTAACCCTCTCAACACAGATTATCCATATGTACAGTAATTTCATAGATGTGTTGTGCATCACTTTCTTTTCTTTGGTGCTTCACTTTTCCTTAAACATTATGAAAGAAGTTAGTGTTTGCCCATTTTAATCAGTGGGAAGGCCGCCAATGTTTGAACCTTGAAAATTCTGATGATGTGCTGTGCACAATATGAACATGATGCACATGTGGTGTGTCTGGGTGAGAGGGTTAAGGCTGTGGTGTGATATAAAAAGCCATCATTTATATCTACACAGGATCTCCCAGCTCGGGAACTTCAACGCCATCTCTGTTTGGTGGCAATACAACAACGGGTTCAGTATTTGGTATCACACCAAAGTCTCCAGCTTCAGTATTTGGGGGAAATGCAGGTGCCACACCATCAATATTCAGCACAGGCAAATCGATATGTGGCACAACAACCACCACGTCTTCATCAGTATTTGGAACAACTCCCACGACCCCTTCTTTGATATTTGGTGCAACTACCACCACTTCATCAATATTTGGCTCATCTACCACCATGCCTTCATCTATATTTGGCGCAACTACCACCACCCCTTCATTGATATTTGGCAGAACTACATCATCATCAATATTTGGGGGATCCTTAGCCACAACTAAACCAGGAATTGATGGATCAGCATCATTAGCCTTTGGTAAAACTAGCTTTTTCTGTTTTCAAAATTTGTTGCCTGCTGAGATATAGGCAACAGTTAAGGGTATTTTGGTCCTGAGTGAGTCTATTTTGGCTCTTCAGGTGTCACTCCATTCCTTCTTTTTCCTTTGTGCTTACTATCCCTTCTCTCTGTCTCTTCTCTTCTTGTTGCAATGTCATATCCTACCTCTAGCCTTATGAGGGCCTGGACCCAATAGGCTGTAGCCAAAATGTTCTTTCATTCATTCTGCTAGGATTGACTCCTTCAATCCAAAAACATGTGGTTTGGTGCACTTGCTGGGGACTTTGAGGTACTGCCAATATTTTCATACCTAGACGTAAACACTGGAATTGTTACTTATGAATTGCTTGTGAAGCATCTTTGAAAGAGTGTTTCAAAATGTAACTATTGTTGTTCTTGGCTCATGATATTTAGCAAGAGAAAATTTGACTGTACTAAATGGTCTGCACAGAGGTGGAACCAGCTGTCCCGTATATGTTTATTTAGAGAATATGAGTTTGTTACTCAGCTTTGAAAACCTTTCTGACTGAAGGAGGTTCATTATTGTTGCCAGTGATTAGGACTGCCTTGCTGTTCATTTGAGTTCCTATGTCATCCCTGTTGTTAGAGAGTTCTGTGATCCTGTACTGTCACCAACATAAGCACACTCACCTCATCACTAACCACATATGCTTCACATTCCTGTGAGAAGTTATTAATTGCATGCTGGATATTGTGATTTTGCATGGTGAATGTGTTTGTTCGATGATTATCCTTCATGAAATATTCGGTGAGGCAACAATGCTCTTGTTGGTGGGTGTACATCAGGCTTGTAACTTAACTGATAGATTGTTTGTTTTATAATTGATTTTTATTTCAGTGTTTGGAGGCTCAACAACCACTTCTGCTGTTCCAAGGAGTACTTTCAGCTTTGGAGACAAACTGTCCTCTGAACCAGAGACTCCCAGCAAACCTTTTGCCATAACCTCTGTACCTGAATCTAGTGGTAAGACATATATACCAAAGAGATTTTGTGTGATCGTAATAAAGATAAACATAGTACAAATGTTAAATTTTATCGGAAATAAAATAATGTGAAAGTCTAGTCAAACCTCGGAGATCTACATAGGTACACTCCAGATTTAATTCTTTAATCTTACTGTAATATGTTTATTGTTGTATAGCAGTTTACATTATCAAGAACTTGGTAGCCTGCAGGTTTCTCACAGAAAAACTATGGCTGAGTGAACTGAGAATGTCTTGAAATTGGAATGAACATTAATTTGACCCATTGTACTGAACATTGTCTTCAATTCTACCCTTTCTTATTCTTTTTTTCTTCCTTAGCCTGAAGTCTTGTAGATTTAAGAAGGAATTGTGATCTTAATGTTGATGGAAATTCATAGTGGTACAAAAAAAATATATGGTATAGATACTGTAATATATGAATATTATCATCCACAGATGGAGTTGAAATGATTTATGAGAGAAAGGCTACACCTGAACAAATTGAACGTGCTCGAAAGCTTTATCTTCCAGACAATTTCTACCTGTATGAAGATGCACCAGACTGTAGTGGCTGTATTGGCTGTGAGGATAATGCCAAGAAGCAACTGGTAAGAGCAATTTCAGTTGTATATATTATATATATACAGTATATATATATATTTTTTCCATTAGTGTTATCTTTGACTATGTATAATCATGACCTTTATGGTAATGTAAGAAATTGGTTAATTTAATGGATGTATTAATGAAGTCAGACTGTTGTAACTACCATTGCTAGTGGTAATTTTTATTTTATTTGCACCTTTCATTCTTATTTCAGGTGAAAGAACAAAAACTGTGTGTCACCACCAGCACGACAGATTCACCTCTTTCCATTGCCAGCAACACTAGCAGTTCTGTGCTAATAGATGGTGATTTTGCTTCAAAAGTTTCAAGCAACTCTAACAGCTCTACCCTGACCTTTGAATACCTGGCTTCACAGGCTACAGAAGGGGCATTCTCCAAAGGTAGTAAGAGATGTTATGGCATTTTAATTGAAAAAAAAATTATATATTTTACAAAACCACACATGCCATATGGCTTGGAAAAAGGCTTCATGGTGCAATGGGGGACAGCTGAAATGGAAAACAGAATAACTTAAGTTGTCATTACTAATTGTGGGGTTTTAGGAGGGAGCGAGGCATCATATCCCGGATTATCTCTAGATCAGTGGTTCTTGAACTTGGATCGATCATGTACCCTGTGAGTTTCTGTGTTGTCAGTCATGAATGCCTTTACCAATATATTTTGAAGTGCCATTAATATGCAGTAATGAGAACAAACTTGAGAAAATAAAGGAAAGGAGATATGGGTATTGATTTCTCAGTTGACATGTTTTAAAGTTTAATCCCTGATATTTATTGAATTGAATAGAAATTATTTCTTTACATTCAATAGGAAACAGTATATAGATGTTGAGTTAGAAGTATTCCAAGATATCACCTCATTACTTACATGTTTCGAAGAATCACTTTGTATTTATGCCATTCTGAAACTAAATTTAATTATCCCATAGGTACAGCGACTGCATCAATATTTGCAGCAAAAGGTCCAGTGCCAGTTTTTAAGACAACTCCAAAGAAAACATCTGAGGGTGGACCTGGGGAGGAAGAACCTGATCCACACGACCCTCACTTTGAACCAGTTGTCCCACTCCCAGAACTTGTGGAGGTTAGAGAACTAAAATATTGTTTCTACTATTATACAGTGTACTCTAATGATTTTGTTAAAACAAGTAGAAATATGGGAGCACAATTATTTTTATGTATTTTAGTTTTATATTTATTTGTTTGTTTATTTATTTATTTATTGAGCTGCAGTACATATTTAACTTGAAGGAAATTAACTTGCCTTACTGATGCCCAATTAAGATTTCTGTACTTGTAGCAGAAACTATTTCCAAAATTATGTTGTTCAATTTTTGTTCTAGGTAAAAACAGGAGAAGAAGAGATGGAAGTGATCTTTAGTCAACGATCAAAGCTTTACCGGTATGATGGCCCTACTAAGCAATGGAAGGAAAGAGGCATCGGAGACTTCAAGATTTTATATGACAAGGAAAAAAACAAGTACAGATTGATTCAAAGAAGAGAAATGGTATTAAAGTTTTTTTTTTTTTCAGTTTATAGGATGTTACTTCCTCTATGTAGTTTACATATTCCATGTATCTCCGAATGGATTTGATGCGTAGTAGTATTAAGGTGAGGGGATGTTATTCAGTTCATGTCAACCAGTATACAATACGCTGATTAGATAATTGTTATGTATTATATTGAATAGTATGTAATGTTTAATATATTTTCCAGGTACACAAGTTATGTTGTAACCACTACCTTACCCCTCAACTTGAATTGAAACCATTGCAAACCTCTGAAACTGCTTGGTGCTGGTTTGCAATTGATTACTCTGATAATTTGCAAGGCACCAGTGAACAGTTAGCATTGAAGTTCAAGGTAAGTAACCTTGCAATCAAAGGAGAAGTTTGTATTGAGCATGTGCTTTAAGATGCACGCAGATGTTGTGATGTGTATAATTAGTGTTGTATATCCTCGCAATTTGTGAATTCAGTAACTAAGAGTACTGTATAAGTGTTGTACATGTGTGCAGTCTGAAGCACATAATGTGTGAAGGATTCTCTGGTTCACTTTTTTCTTAGTCAAAGAACATGATTATTGGTGATAATATTATTGCAGAAGTTGTAAATTCTACATTGAAGTACAGTAGCAAATGTAGATAGCTCACCATGGGAGGTCTTATTATCATGGTGTCACAAGACCATGGAATTACCTTGGTTCCTCTTTGTCTCTGACCTTGGTTGTTAGTGACACTTCTTTCAATCTAGTACATTTGTCTTTATTAATGTAAATTGGTGATGTTTCCAGACTATAGAAGTAGCCACAGCTTTCAAGACTAAGTTTGAAGGATGCCAAGAGCTGTTAAGAAATCTCCAGGCAAGTAATTCTACCTCGACGGATACATCAGCAGTGGTCGTCATCCCCCAGGCTCACCCAAGCCAAGGGGACAAGTATCAGGATGTGGATGATGATGATGAGGATGAAGATGAGGATGATGATGATGATGATGACACTGATGATGACACTGATGATGAGGATGATGCTACTGTGATATTCAGTGAAAGATGTGCACTGTTGAAGAAGGAAGGAGATAAGTGGTTGGTGAGTGTCTTAAATGTGTTATAAAATTACATTCACCTTTTCTGTAAACCACTGTTATTTTGAGGAATTGAGAAAGAGTACAATACCTGGGTGTTAATTACCCTGTGAAAGATTATGAGAATTGGAAGCCTCTGATTGCTCCCAACTGTACCATGAAACAAACTCCTTCAATGTGGGTGGTGTTTGAAGGACTACCTAACTCCCAATTTTCTACCTACATCACGATGTTCTTAAACTTGCGAGTAATTAAAAGTAATATTTCCATTCTCCCTGTGAAATTAAGTATGGGTATTTCAAAATGTTTCCATGAAAGTGGTGCCTCGGCTGCATAGTAAAATATTTGGATGGGAGGGGAGGCAGTGGTGACATTTTTATACCATCCAGATCTATCACCAAATGTTACAAGGTTTGAGGCAAACCCTCATCATCCAAAAGATATCAGAAAATGTAGTATGCATAAAATATTGATCACAAAAAATAATTGTAATTGACAGAAACTGGGCCAGGGTGAACTAGGCATCAGATACGATGGCGATGTGTTTGGAGCACGGGTGAGCATGACAGCAGATGATGGCAGCACATTGGCTGAACATCTCATAGCCATCCAGACCACCATGTACCGTGAGGATTCTTCTGCCACCTGGTCTGTTTTCAACCTCAAGCCAGAGCCAGCTGCACACACAACATTTAAAGCAGAATTTTCAACTCCTGAGTCTCTGGACAACTTCTGTATTGCTTTTGCTGAGGTACAGTTAACTTCTGAGGCATTCTTAGTCAACACTTATGGGACAATAGTCTAATGTCATAATTTGTCAGTGAGGTTCCATTGTCCATATCCCATTTCCCATTCATCAAGGGTATAGGGTGCTCTAGGGCCAGAGATAAAACAATTCAATCAGAAATAACGGACAGGACACCCACTGAAATTGATCACGTTAGTACATTTATTTCATTTAAACTCAAAATTCTCAGCTCCCCTCCCCCCTACAGGATTTGTTGGGGTTTCAGTAAAAAGAATGGTTTATCCCTGATTTCTTTTGAGTACAGTTCAACTCTTAAAATACAGAGTCCTTCAGATGAATGATATTGACTGATGAAGATATTTGAATGTTTAACCCCTAAAGACCTCAAATATATCTCAATTTCTTTCCCCCCAGCCACAATTGATGGCTGATTTTTGAGTATCGCATACATGAATTTTACTTTCAGATTTATAGAGCTTGAATTTACACACTAGAATCTGAAAACCACACACTCCTAATTCCACTGGTTTGTGTATGGCAGCGCATCGAAGTCCGAATAAAATAAAATGGTTACCCCCAAACACTTCACAAAAAATGTGTGTACATATTTCAGTGTAATTGTATATGTCTGAACTCAATTGGAGTGAACAAATATATATATGAAAAAAATACATCACAAAACATTCCCATGCATACAAGAGGGTACATGTGCGTATGTACATGCGTGCGGGAGCCCACGTGGGTAAACCTAGGTTCTCATGTACTCCAAATACTCTCCGCTTGGTCTGAGCAAAGGGAGGAGAGGAGATTGGATGGGTGGGTAAGTCACACAGGACCCCTGAGAGAGGGGTCTTGGGTGGTTGGAGGGAGGGGTAGTTTAGGCTCCACCCACTAGCCAAAACAGCCCAAAGACAGTGTTACTACCCAGAATCTGATAAATCTAGCCAGGCCTTTCCAGTGCCATGGCTGTATATAGCCCATGCTGTTTTTTATAGCCGACGTGTGATCATGGCTCATTGGCTCGAACTCAGATTTTTCAGCGCCACGAGCATGGCCCATCGGCCTAAAGGGGTTAAGTAAAAAGTGGTTCAGTCGCTGAGAATCTAAATACTTTCAACAATTCAGACTTCGACTGAGTGATAGTTTCTTTTGTGAAATCATAGTGCTTTCGTGTAATTCAGAGGTAAATTTACAACACGGCACACACAAATTTTGAACTTTGTGGGGGGAGCTGAGAATTTTCATGGCTTGAAAGTGGGAGTGATTTGTGTATGTGACCCATTTCACTGGGCACTGTCTTTACTTTCTCTATTTCTGCTTCCCTTTTCTACCCCAGGCAATAGAGCCTCCCCACCGCTTGTAGAGAGGGAAATAGGGTATTGATGATGATGGTGATTACTTAGCTACCTATATTGATAATTTCTCTGCAACATGAACTTGTTGCTTTTCTCTGTTTTCTTACTCTAGCTTCTGTCAAATTCATAATGATGTACTGTAGATCTACCTATGGTTGACTGTACTGGGAGCCTCTGCCTACTGATACAGTGCACCATGTTCTCCAGTCTGGTATTTTAAGCAGAATCTGATTTCCTTGCTCCTTTTTCTGTATAGTCGGTTCAGAATATTGTTACTATTTACAGGGTAAGGAGTATGCAGAAAAGTCTGACCTCTTTGAAGACCCAAGTGTGGGAACTGGTGAGATGGACCCAAGGGAATTGTATTATGGGCAAGGAGTAGACCAGCATGGTAAGATTTCCAGAGTGTGAATCATAAAAATAAACCTATTTTTTCATTTCTATATACACACACCAAGTTAACTAATTAAATGATAATACAAACAATTTAAAATTTTAATTGTTTTTTCTTTGTGGTAAAATGATTGTCAGAGGTAGAGAAACTACTCTACTGTACTAGGGGGAGTAGTTGAAGTGGTGAAAATATTTGGTATAATATTGGTAATGGTGGAGTATGACTAACATATAACCCCTGATAACTTAAAAAAAAAAAAAAATTCCTGACTGTGTATTGTAGCATGACTAAAATAGAAGTCATGGCTTTATTTTATGTCCATGAGGAAGTTGATGAAGAATATGAGATTTGTAGGAGATATCCCCTTCAAATTAAAGATGTAAAACATGCCTAAAAATTTCATGAAAACTTCTAGGAAACAGTAGGGAATAGATGATGTATAACAGTCTTGTTTAGTAATGCTTCCAGCCATTCCCCAAATGTTTGACTAGATTATGTTACATGATAAAAATGTAGAATGAATGAAGTTCTACCAAATGTAATTATTAATGTACTAGAATGGAAGTGTTAAATCCCTTATTAATCACCCATTTTCACTCACTTTTTCAGCATATATATGATTTATAAACTATATATATATATATAAGTTTGTATATGTATATATACAAACTTTAGGAATATATATATATATATACAAACTAGGAATATATCCTCTGCCGAAAATCAAACCCACATTATTCTATACTGAAATGCGATATTATTTTCGTGTAAACGTGTGGTAGCCCATGTCAGTACACTTTGCTGCCAACCCAACACCTGTGGCCCAACCTTTCCCACCCCTTGTCTCCCCCATCCCCAACAGGCAGACTACTGGTTATAGAGCATGCCAAGGCAGTTACAGTCGTCGTCTGAATAGTGTGGATGGGGGAGACGGGGGGCTACCAGGGACGGGGCACCGGTGTTCGGTTGGCAGCAAAGTGTACTGACTTGGGCTATCACACGTTTACATGAAAATAATAATTTTGCATTTCACTACTGTTTAGAATAATGTTTTGTTTTTGTTTTTTTCAGTGCAGGATATATTCTTAAAGTTTGTTGGTGGGGTTTGCTAACATGCTGTATATATATATATATATATAATTTTTTTTTTTTTTTTTTTTTTTTTTTTTTTTTTCTTCCAAAGTTGTGATGCAAGAAACTGAGAGTTATGGTTTTTTTTCTTTATTTTGCAGATGGTTGAAAGCTGCTAGCATAGGGTGCCAGTGATCCTCAGGTGAAGCAAGGGAAAGCAGAAGCAAGGGCAGTTTTAGTTATGGTGGTATTTTTAAATACATATGAAGTTGCACTATCAGTTCATCCTGAATGGTTTGGCACAGTTCTGTAATATTACCCTCATTTGAAGGATAGCTAGATTATGTAGCTATTTTCTGTATATGTGAAGGGATAGCACCAGAGTTTGCCTTCCATGTGATGTGATTGTGTAGCTGGGTGAAGCAGTGAAAGGAAGGTGCAATATTGTACCTTCATATATTTTAGTAAGTCCACCATTCAACACCAGTAAAAAATATTGTCTGCTTCTCTTTCCATGCTTAAGTTTTAAAGCTGATATATATATTGACTGATTGTATCTTTGATATCAAGAAAAGAAAGACACTGAATCATTAATTGTTTATCATACATGTATTAAGGATAATAAATGGAGTGAAAAGGAGTCTGTACTGTATGATATATAGTTATGACTATTAGCATAAGACTACGAGTTGGTTATCATCTTCTTGGTGTTCCTGTCTTTGCTTGGCTCAAACTTTTAATGTCATGTTTGTTAGTGAACTTTATCAGTACTTAAATGAGCAAATTATTAGTGAGGTTTTGGCATTATAATGATACTGTTGCCACTCCTAATTAGATTTTAATTTTGTCAGTGAAAGAGGAGAGGCATGTATTATGCTACATAGGGCTACTTATTATGTAAATCATGACAAAACTAGAGACTACCAATATTATTTTAGCTCAAAAGATACCATTTTGTGGTGTTTTCTCTTGTTTCACTGTGAATATTTTGGTACAAATGTAACATTTTTTTAGGACTAGATAAATTGATTTTTATTTTGAAAAGGGAATTCATGATTAAACTCAGTACACTGATGTTTTAGATTAATGTTACAAAGTTAGTGGAATATTTTACCCAATAAACTTGTTTTCATTTTTTCCATGTTTCTTAAACACTCCTAGATATGTCATGTGTATTTAGGTTATAATTATGGATTGCTGCAGATAATAGTCATCGTATCTCTTCTCCCAGAAAGATGAAACGCAAAAGTTGCTTCACCCTCATTTGCAAAATGAGCTTAGCAGAGAAACCTCTGTTTCCAAGGAACAAATCTCCTTAGATATATTGTACTGTACACCACTACTGTAGTAAGTGTAATTCCTACAGGCTATTGCATATTGGAGAGACAATATAGGCTACCAATCCTCGTTTTTCTCAGGTCCCAAAACAAACCTAGGATTTCTCAAAGCCTGTTGAAAGTCACTGGCTCAGCCCAAGCTCGGGATATAGTGTGAAAACCTCCAAAAGAGTTTAAGTCCAGGGAAATCCTCCACCATCATAAGTGTAGACCTACCAGGATTCCAATGGTTCTACTTTGCACTTGTTAAAATAGCACGTAGTACCCTGGATGGATAAGACCTTAGCAAAATCTCAATGCGAGAGGTCTGGATCAGACTAGAGGGACTCTCACCCCCTAAATTATCCTGGTAATCTGTAGCTACTTCTGGTCAGGAGACACTCAACAAGTTAATTATCCCTGTTCTACCCAAACATCATTAGCTTGTTGCAAAATTTAAACTATGATATGTATTATGTTAATTAAAACAAACTGAAAATGGCGACTTTATGAATCCTCAATCAGTGGACCAAATGTGACACTACTACTGACACAAAGATCAAGGAAAACGTACCTGTCCATTTTCTTTGTCCATAAATATAGTTTATTTAATATTCATGGAAAGTTATATACCCCACATAATTTATAATTCATAGATTTTATTTCCAAGATGCGTTGTGTTAGATAACGCAAGTGAAAATATATATTTTTTCCAACAGAACATTTTACTATATATATTATAATGTGCCTGTACAAACTGCTAGATATACACTGTACATTGTCATTGGTAAAGCGCATTACTTAGATTTATGAAGCACTTGTTTAAATACATCTAAGGAAATTTAAACAAACATGCGTTGGTTCAGCAAGAAATCATGAAAATCATAAATGTAACCTTTTTAGGGGTCACATTTTAAGTTGTGTAGCTGGCACCATGAAACCTTGTATGTGACGTCATCAAGGCTCAGAAGTGTCAAGCGTCCCATTTTAACGCATAGTTGGGCTAGTTATGGACCATGGTGTAGGGTAGAGTCCTATAGTATTGTGTATATGACATAACTTCAATATGTGTGGTGGTATCAAAATAATATTAATACCACCATATTACTTAAGATATTGTGCGAACAAGGCTAAACGTCCATAAAAGAACAATTTTGTAAAGGAGTCTATAGGGTTGTGGGCTATAAAAATCGGACTTTGGGCTAGTTTGAAGGGATGGCTTGTGGCAATACTGGTGGGACCAGCCTCACCAATGGTCTCATTTTTAAGGTAATTACTCTAGATTAGCGTAATTTAGGACTATTTAAGGTAAAGCTTTGACAATCTAAGATACTTTCCACGAATTCTTTCGTTATTTCATGGGTCGTTGTAAAAGAAAAATTCATTGCTGTCAAAAACTATTATAACTACATAAAAATATCGTGTGTCAAGGGTTCAATTTATGTTGAAATAATCACCAAGTTTGGTATCTAAGGTAATTTGGCTCCATCTAAGGTATTTTCAACCCACTTTTTAAGGTAATACCACAAATACTTCATGAGAACCCTGAGCCTCACTTTGTTTCAGTGTGTGATAATGGTGAAGACGGTGAGGATGCATTGAAAGTGTGTAGTGTAAATTTTCCTGTAAATATCGGACTATATGTTGAATCCTAAGGAATTTACTAGTGCCTATAAACATGGGATTATGGAGATACACTGTCCTATGCCTGCTAGCCGTACTGTGGCCGGAATGTGAAGGTAATAATGACGTTAGTTGTGTCCCACCACCACCACCGTTGTTTGTTGTCCTTGTATGATGATGTTGATGATGGGGTTCTCTCTCTTAGTTTAGTCTTCCTTCACCCCAGTCACTGACCTCCACCACTTATAATCATAGCTGTTTAGGTCTTTATATTCACACCATTGTTGTCTTCGTCTCACTATTCCATATCACTTTGTTTTATGGATTTATTAAAAGAAACTCAATATTTTTTGGTGGGGGTCTGAGAGAAGGAAGGGGTCGAGTGATTCCTTTCTTTATCCCGTTTGTTCAATTACCATCATTGTTTATTTCCCTGTGTTTATATATTCTCACTAACAATTTCTTCATCTCACTATTCCCCATCAAAATTATTATTGGATATTATATTGGAAGCCCAGTAATTTTTTTGAGGGGGTCGGGTGATTCCTTTCTTTATCCCGTGTTGTTCAATTACCATCACTGTATATTTCCCTGTGTGTATAATTTCTCGATAACAATTCCTTCATCTCACACCTCGCTATTCCCCATCAAACTATTTATTGGAAGCCCAGTAATTTTTTTGAGGGGGTCGGGTGATTCCTTTCTTTATCCCTGTGTTGTTCAAATTACCACCTTCATCACTGTTTATTTCCCTGTGTGCATAGGCTATATTCTCACTAACAATTTCTTCATCTTACCATTCCCCATCAAACTCTTAATTGGATATGATATTGCAAGCCCAGTACATTTTTTTGAGGGGGTCAGAGAGAAGGGGTCGAGTGATTCCTTTTCTTTATCCCTTGTTGTTTAATTACCATCATCACTGTTTATTTCCCTGTGTGTATAATTGTATTCTCACTAACAATTCCTTCATCTCACCATTCCCTATCAAACTGTTTATTGGATATGATATTGGAAGCCCAGTAATATATTTGTTTTTTTGGAGGGGGGGTTGTATGAGTAAGAAGGGGGCTAGAGATTCCTTTTATCCGTTACTCTTTAGCCTATCCTGTGTTCAGTTTCCATCACTGTATACATGCATTATACCAGCATTATGTATTTATGCTCCTCATTACTGCATTAAACGAATTTGATATGGGTCAGTTTTCACTGAAGCTCAATATTTTGGGAGGTCATGGAACAGAGAAAGAAAGAAGGGGTTGAGATTTTCTGTATCCCTTGTATTACAGTAGGCCTATATCCATGAGCTCCTTCCTTCATCTGTGTTAGGGTTATTCGCCTATGATAATTTTATTCTCTTCCTTTTGCTGATTATTGCCTGAACCTAAATTATACTTTGGAATTAATCTATCTTATAATATTATAGAATAGGTTTGTGAAGACTGAAAATAGCTATAGCTGTATAGTGTATATATTTTTTGTAAATTTTACCCAACAATGTCACAATAACTCTCAAGAATGTCCTTAAATAATAACAAAGAAAATACCTCATATATAAAAATTATGACAGTATGAAGGACATCTAGAATTGGCAATTCTGACATATTCTGTACTGATTTATCTTCCAAGTATTCTTATTAATTTTAATCAGTTGTTGTTCTTATTTCTCGTCACTCTACCCCATGTTCTTATTTCTCGTCATTCTACCCCATGTTTTTATTTCTCTTCACTCTACCCCACGTTCTTGTTTGGGACTTTGCACTCCCAATTCAGAGGGTAGAGGAACGTGGCCCCAGAGTCAGGAGTCCGGGGTAATGTAGACAAATGGACAAAGTCTGAGAGGGCTACTTGTTACCAGCTGAAATACCGTACAGGAAGATATCGATACAGCTAGTGTTGTTGTAGGCTGGTAGAAATACTGTAGTTTTTGTCGATGTGTGACCCTACAGAATAGATGAAATAACCATGGCTTAAAGTAATTCATGGAGTTAAAGGGAAAATTGTCATTGACTTAATATGTATTAGTAGACCATTGTTTCCCAGACTGGGGGCATACCGGTAAGGTGAATATGGGACAATATAATGGGTGTGAGTGTATGTGAACCAGAAGCTGTCAAAAACTGCTAGCTCACTGATTTTTACAAACAAATATAATATCAAGAGGATTCTATGCTTCTATATTGTCATTACAGTATTCTTGTTTGTTGTCATTCATCTTTAGTCATTGAGGTACCCTGTCCCCTACAGTACTGTACAGGTACCTTACTGGTTTTAATTACTGTACCTATGCCTGTATCAGATAAGGTATAGTACCAGTAACTAGTTGTGTCTGGTTGAGTTGGGACATGTCAATTGACTAGCCTATTATGTACAGTACTGTATAAGGTGCTGTATATACTGTAATTAAACCATAGAGTTGTGTGTTTGTGTATCTTTTTATAATGGCTCTGTTGAGAATTACGGTGTTGATACCTTTGGTTCTGGATGTAATGATGCCCATATGTTGTGTGTTGTGGATCGTAAAAGTAATGGACAGCCTTATGACAAATTCTAACCTCAATCAGTTACTTTTTTACTATTTTCCCATCAGCTTCTGTTACATTTTCACTCTGTTGGCCATATTCTCACCAGATATTAAGTTTGAATAGTTCAGCTCATATTACACTGTCATATGTCACTTGGAAGGGGTTGCTATTGAGTGTTGCTGGAAAGTCCTGTACAGTACGGTACTGTTGATGTATTTATTTGACTTGGTTTCAAATTTAAACATGGGGATGATTATGCTGCTATATTGTGTTATAGGCCTATATACAGTACAGTTTCCTTACACCCATAACCCATTTTTCTCCTCAGTCTGACTTTTTGACACATTTTTTAAAGTACTGTATATGCAAAAATTGTGCGACTTAAATGTTTATCTATCAAAAGATATCCTTTGTGAAGAAAAATTCTTAGGCATTAGCCAGGGTTATATGCTAAAGTTGCTTTGGGAAATTACCCTACAGAACAAAAGATGTCCTGTTCATAATATTACCTCACATAGGCCTATTCTCTCTCTCTCTCTCTCTGTTACCAGACTCCTTAATCCTCAATTTCATTTTTTTGTTCTTCATCTGGTCATTCATCTCTACCCAGTACGGTACCCTTTATTTATCTTCCTTCTCATGTTCCTGCCGTTTCTACCCCTCCATTCGACTTTCTCCCTTTCATGTCTCCCACTTCTCCCGTTATTCTTCCTTGTTTTCCCATAAATTATCTTAGTTTACAGTCCTGTTTATACAGATTTTTTATACCTAACTATGTCCTCAAATTAATATGCCTAGGAACCAGATATAGCCTAGGCCTAGTAGCATAGCATTGCCTGGATTCGACATAACTCTGATCACTTCACTGTACGGTATTCCACAGACGTCTAATATGAAATAGTATTGTTTAAATACTGCTAGATAACTTATATTTATATTTTGGCCTCCTATTATCATGAGGTACCGTAGTCTGTATAGTCTATTATTACGTAGGCAGCAGGTGATATATACTGAAATATTGGTTAAGCCACAATCTAGTATCAGTGTGTTAGGTTGTGTTTATTCTTATAATAAATATTCTGATTTTGTTTTGTCTCTGATTTTCAGGTGAGACGAAACTGTGTGTTGAAGATGAGGCAGAGGAAAAGCTCAGTTCATTAATATTACCTGAGGAAAGTATCTTGTGTACTGTGTAAGTGTACTATACAAGACGTTAGTGTGTGTCTGCGTGTGCGTGTGTGTGTGTTGGAGGTCTTCCTGTATTATGTTACTTGGGAAATACGATCCTAGAATCTCGATCCTAGCCAACCCTCACAGCTTTCCAACTTCCAGCGCCCTAAAACTATAGGACTGCTTCACAGGGAGAGCCATAGGTAGTGCTAAAAGGAATCAAAACAATAAATTCAACCTTATTAACATGGCCTAGTCTAGTTCTCTGAGTGACAATGTTTTAACTTTGCAATACCGTTAATCGTAGTATTGTTTGGAGGAACAAGTAGCTCTCTAGTTAAACCAAAACAAACAACGAACCTGTTAATAATTCCAAAGATGTGGAGGGCCCAAACAGAGAGAGAGGGGGGGGAGGTAATGGTAATAACAAGAGCACAACATGTAATAAGTAGTGTGGTTGAGAAGAAGGAAAAACGTAAGAGGGTTGCATCAGTGGTAGGGTGGGTGGCGTCTAGTGTACAGCTGTGGGTAAAAGTTTTGATACACATAGGGCTGCCTTAGGTAAATATTTGATGGCTTCCCTCTAATGGTGAACTGGATTGGATTTCATTTGACTCAAGTTTAGTATTAGTTGGGTTGCAAGCGCTTCCTTACTTATCAAAGCAAAATAGTCATAAGAGTACAAAATTCAAACAAACAAACAAGAATTAAGTAGGCTATCTGTCTGAGTCTCTTAGGTGTATGGAAACTTTTGATAGCAACCGTACCAACCAACTTTCACGGCAGATGTGAGGATGATGGGAATTACACACGCACACATACACAATAACAAACAGAATTTTACAGACACAGATACATACACAAACATTCAACCACAAGCTGACACACACAGATATGCACACAGTGAGATAAACTCCATTACATACATAACACTAACTTTAACTACTCTACACACATACAGATTGATAACCCCACAACATGACACCACAATCGCACTACATATAATTACTTCCGGGGAAACACTATACATGAATGACTGTAGTAGGCTAGCCGAGTGTTGATTGAGACCATACATTGAAGCAGATGGTGTTTTGTTTATTTATTACGTACCGTATGTACTGTACAGTAAGATTTTTCAGTCGTGCCCGTTAACACCAAAGACCACTGTATTCAGTTATTAAATTATGTTACTAAGTGTCTCTAGATTACCCCAGGGGAAGATAACACGGATCACACATCAGTACTTGGCTCTTCAGTTGTCCCTCTCTTTCCCTTGTGCTTGCTGTCCCTCCACTCACTCTGTTGAAATGTCAATATTCTACCTCCACTCTAATGAGGGCCCAGGTCCAGTAGGCTCTACCCAAATCGTTGTTTCATTCATTCAAATTACACGAGAGACAGAAAAACGAGAGTATTGTTGTGTTTATATATATATATGAGGACGGGAGATGCTGCAACACCCACATCCCCTCGCTGGAAGGCTTGGAGAAAACGGGTGGGAGGGAGGGTGGTGTTAAAGGAGTGGTGTTACCTTGAGTTGAAAAAAACAAAAAAAAAAACAAGTGACGAGCTTGACCTTCATGTAGAGTGTGTGTTGCCGTGTTCCGTGAGAATTTTAGAAGGGCGAGATGTCTGTCGGGCGTCGGAGAATTGGAGGAGACTACCGAATCCTATACAACCTGTGCCACAAAAACATATAGGTAAAGTAGCCTTATTTCCACTGAGCTAGATTGTTTCACGGTAGAGTTTGGAGAAATCAGTAGCTTTCCATTTTGCAGACATGATCCAGCCCCACCTTCCCCCTTTAAGAGAACACTGGTAATCTCTTGTAGCATAGTCATATTTGGGGCTACTGAATCCTCCAACCTTTGCCAGGAAACAAGGTATCCCAATATACGAGTGGGCTATAAAACAGATCCACTACTCGTACATTGAGGGACTAGTTTATTTCCTGGTAATATGTGTGGAGGATTCAGTCTTCCTCTAATTACGACCCCAAATAAGTCCCTGTAAATAAAGTTCCTACAAATAAATAGCCCCACGAATTTAGACCATGAATAAAGACCCTTATATTTACTAACTGGCTGTCCATGAGTTACTCCATCCCCTTCCACCACCAACGGCGAAAGAAAGCACTTACAACAACAATGAAGGCTGTACCGGTCGGTCATTTTACTCGTGAACGGTTACGGGGGCCACTATTTCCATCTCTCCTCGGGGCCCATTGAGTAATAATGCAGACAACAACAACACAATATATTAACTGTTGGCATGTACAGTCACGCCCAGTAGTCCTGCAACACCCTCGATTGCAGTGGCCTCGGAAACTTATGCAATAATAATGGCTGTTGTTGGTCTCTGGATAATTAGTGGTTCCTTTAAGGTTCACGCAAATGGCTCACTTTCACCTCATAAAGGATTGTCTTGTGGTCGTGACAGTAACGTAGTTTGCAACTTTGCAGTGCTGTTGACATGCTAGATAATTATAGGAGTGACTGTGTTTCGTAGGAATAGGCGCCTTTACCTACATTGCAAACAATAGAAATAAATAATAATATTAATAATAATAAAAAACAACAAACATCCCTTTATGTAATTGTTGATTTCTTGTGTAGGCCAACCAGTGGTAGATGTGTTAATCCGACTTGTCAGAATTGAAGTACAGTAGGCCTATATGCAGTATCGTAATGGGATGGTATTGGAGTGGAAACGTGACCTTTATACAGTCAGGTACTGTACCCGAATATATATATTATAATGTTTTCCTGGTAGGCCTATATCCTACTTAATTTTCGCTGCTCTCTCAGCAGTAGGCTAGCCCTGGTAATTTAATTTAGGAGTATTAAGAAGTATATATATGATGTATATAATTACAGTAGCTAGATGATGTATGTTAATCCAGGATGGGCAGTACTGAATTGATTACCATATTTATCTGTTGATTAATCTACATGACAAATTTAATAAAAACTTTCAGTGAATGTAGCAACAGCTGTCTTTTACATTTGTCTTGAGTACGATGTTGTTGGAAGTAAAAGTTGTTTGGTAGTCAGTGTGTGACCACCACAGGGAAGCAGATGCGACATATGCGTGACGCCGCATCGTGATGAATCTTACCGTGGAAAGTAGATGAGACGGGAAGAGTACAGACATGGGGACAGTGAGTGAAAGTGACCACCGAGGGGAGTTTGTATTGCCGAGTATATATGTGGGTGATGTCGCTTGGGGCCACGTAAAGGGTAGCCGTGGTGAAAGGGGAATCATGGTGAAGGGAAGCAGAAGGGACCCCCGCTGTAAAGGGAATGAGATGCTAAGGGTAGCCTAGTGGTGAAGGGAGATGGGCCTATAATGAGAGTTGGGAAGAGAACCCACAATGTAGAGGGAAGAGCATAAGTGGATCCACAGTCGAGGGGAATGGCAATGGAGGAGAGGAAACCCACAGTGAAGGGGAACGTGTAGGAGGAGACTCGAGATGGATAGGAAAGGCTGGAGAATAGAGAGACTGTGCCCACTGTGAAAGGGACGAGTAGAAGAGGACTTGTGGTGCTGGGGGCGAGTAAGAGAGGACCCACGGTGAAGGAATGAGCAGAGAGGGTCCACAGTGAATGGGACACGAGCAAGAGAATAGCAGTGAAGAGGAGAGGAAAGGAGTAGAGTGAAGAAATGATGATGATAATAATAATAATAATGGCGAGGAGGTATCGTGGTGTGAGGTGCAAACTACGTGAGGAAGGGGAACATTGTGAGGAGTGGCGTAGAAGAGGAGTAGGAGGAGCTGGGACACACTGGACATTCTTGTTGTAATGCCCGCATGTTCTAGGTCTGGGTGGGTGGGTGAGAAGGAGGGTGACTCATTTTTCTTCTCCTGTCACACACACACAGGTCTGGTTTCTTCTGCCCACATGGACGGCCCTTTCGTTTTTATGCCGCACACATCTCGTCTTCTCACGCCCCTCCATACAATCTTTACCCTCTCCCTACTCATTTTGTCACCCATTCCTCCTTTCCCATTCAGCCTATTCTCTCCGACGTCTTTTTTTTTTCGGCGTCCATTCTTCCCTTTCCTCGTCCTTTCCCTTCACCCTTTCCTCTCCAATACTTTTCTCCCTTCCCTTTTCCCACCCTGCAATTTCCCCTTTCCTTCCCTTCCCATCACATCACCCTTCAATCTCTTTCCTGGTTCTCTTCGTCCATCCTTTCCCTCACCTTTCCTTCCCATTCCCCGTCTCTTCCATACTCTACTCCTCCCCCAAACCCCACACCACATCACACCACCACCACCAGGCTTACACATCAATCAAATCAGTCAAGCCTCGCCAAACGGTATGAGGAAGGATGAAGGCAAATATTTATGTATACCGGTAATGGAAGACTGGTATTGAGAACGCCAACCATATTAGATAACGTAATGAACATGGGGTTGAAAGAAAATTATTACTGTTTTTACTCATAAGGGTCACACCTGGTGCTGTTCGTTCATTAGCGCAACATCTGGTGGCGTGCACACGTGGTTTTGTTTTGTTTACGTGAGTGTGTTTTCGTACCTGCGTGCATACGTGTTGGAAGGTGCGTACGTGTGTGAAGGGCACGTTTCTGTTCAATGCGTGCATGACTGTAAATGTATATAGTATGTATGTATATGTATAGACTAATGTGAACAGTGTGTATGTTTGAGGTTTGAAGGCTTTGCTCCTGTGTATACAAGTGTAGTTAAGTTTCTATATATATATTTCCTGATGTAGGCTAGTAGCGAATATTTTGTATGCAGGTCCCGTTGATGAGTACAGTTATAATACATGTGTGGAGACTAGCCTATAGTGACTTGTGATGTCGTATGCTGGTTGGATGGAAAGAGAGAAATGACGGAATGTGACACTTAGTACCCGGATGTGTGTGCTAGTGAATAACAATGTGTGTGTGAGAGTGTGTTCTATTTCGTTCTTCTGTTTGTTGTGAGAGAGAGAGAGAGAGAGAGAGAGTGTGTGTGTGTGTGTGTGTGTGTGTTGGGGATGCTGACGTCATGTGTAGGGAATGTCTGGGAAGTACAGTATTGTGTTGTCCACTCAGTCAGCCTACCTACGTAACACTCACCCACGTATTCTTAACAGCGTACCCTCTCTTTATATTCAAGTCTATCTCTGCTGACGAATCATCATCTATCTGGAAATAATTAAGTTTTTTTTTTAATATATAATTATATATATGTATGAATCATAATATTTTCCCAGAATATGACAGGATGAACTCATTAATTTGTTAAAGAAGTGATTATACCCGTTAGTTGGTAGGTTAAACTAGCCTACAACATCCTCCAAACTATGCCACGAAACAGCTACTATACCGATTTAATCTGTTGCGAGTCATGGTTTGTAGGAATGGGTAACCTCCAAAATACCGACAGTATCACACACACCTTAATGTTAGCCTTTGTGGTCGTCTCTCGGAACGCAGGAAATGTTCAAGTTGTGTGTGTGTGTTCTGCTCCGTTCTGTCCTGTTCTGTGTGTGTGTTGGTCTGTGTGTTTTGTTGTGTGTGTTCCGTTCTGTCCTGTTCTGTGTGTGTGTGTGTGTTGGTCTGTTGTGTGTGAATAGAATAGAATAGAATACATTTATTGCTCAGACTTTACAGTAAAATATGGAGTGTGTGTGTCCTTCAGCTTCTCGGTGGGGCTCAGTTATTATATATATATATATCTGTGGTGGTGATTCTTACGACCTACTGCGTGGTCTGGCCTCGCTGTGTGTGTGTGTGTTCCACCCACATCCTCTCCACACCTGTACCTTCTCCACACTTGTTCCCTGTCCTCCCATCCTCCTCCACTCCTCCCATCCTCCTCCACTCCTCCCTTCCACCCCACCTACTCTCCACCTCACCAGTTTTACACCTTGATGTGGAATCGGCTTTGCCTTGGCTGGAGGGAAATGGTCCGGATCTGGGAGAGTGGAATGAGGCCACCACGAGAGAGAGAGAGAGAGAGAGAGAGAGAGAGAGGAGCTGTGTGTGTGTGTATGAGTGAGAGAGAGAGAGAGAGGCATTGTTTGTATTGAACTCAGAGCTCACTTTCAGACAGGAGAAATGACTACACATCTTTTTTTGACGATGACTGTACGATGGATCATTAGGCTGTTCCTGTCCGAATGTTTCCTTTGTGTACTGAATCCTAGCCTAGCCTATAATATCTGGTTTCCTCTCCCTTGTGCTCGCTTCTAGGAAAACAAAGTATATCGTTCGTTTTCTTGGGGAGCGAGTGTGGTAACCAGGCCTTGTTATGATGAGAGAAGGAGAGAGAGAGAGAGAAAAATTGTTGTTAATGTTAAGTTGGTATATAATTCTTTTTTGGTACATTGGAGTGCCTTGTTGATCCCTCCAAAGTATGCTAGGAAACAGGACCAGAAGCGCAAAAGTAATGGTGTTCTGTTGCTTGGAATAGTTTGGAGGAATCAGTTGCTTCAGATTTACCAACACAAAATTTCCCCCTTTAGGTAGTGAGAGACAGACCCAGATAGACACACAACACGAGAGAACCTTGTTGCGTAGTGTGTGTGTGTGGGTGTGTGTGTGTGTGTTATTGTTGCTACTACTGCACAATATTGTCTCAGACGCTCTCACTCACTCACTCACTCACTCATAGCTATTGATTTGTCTGTATTACTCACCAACCCAATCAACCACTCACTTCTTTCTTACTTCATCAGTCAGCCATCCTGTCCGCTGACGTCAGCTTCTTTTCTGTCTTCTGTCGGTGTTTATTCATATGCCTGTCTGTGTGTGGGTGGGGTCTGTCACACACACACACACACACACACAGTTACATAATGATTACACATCCACATGCACAATAATTACACAAAGGAGTACATTCACACATACCGTACATTTAAGCAAGACACACAGCTTTAAACAGGTTACACACACACACACACACACACACACACACACACACACACACACACACACACACAGAGGCATTACACAAGAAACTGATGTTGAAGGTAACGTGCAGAACCGAATCATCAAATTTCCCCTCCCTCATTCAAGGTCCATCATTTCCCTCCCTCCCTCCCAGTTATAAGGAGGGTTGGTGATGCATTGTCGGCTACTGAATCCTCCAAAATGTGCCACGAAACAACGCATACACTGATGGAGTCTTGTTTCCTGGCATAGGTTGGTTGAATCAGTAGTAGTCCCCAGAGTAATCATAGACATCATTACAGACAGAGACAGACCTCTTAGCCAACCACAGCTCCATTGTGTGTGTGTCCACTGCTCCCCTCCTACTCCTACTCCTCCTTTCATGTTTGTTCATCTTCCTCCTCATTATTATCCTCCTCCTCCTCCTCCTCTTTCTTTTTCATCCTTCTTCCATGTTCATCTTTCTCCTCTTATTCATCTTATTCTCCTCCTCTTCCTCCTCCTACCCTTATCTTTTCCATCCTCCTTCCATGTTCATCTTCCTCCTCTTTCTCTTCCTTCCTTCCTTGTAGTCTCGTGCACATGTATTCTTTCTCAATATCTTTCCTTGTTTATACCTCCGTCCCTCAACTACATACTCCTCTTTCTTCCTCCCTCTACAACGTCCACCTCCCCCCCCCCCCCTTCCTATTCCTCCACCTCCTCCATTTTCTTCCCACGCTGAGACACATCACACAGTCTCTTGTCATCCAATGCTACTTGTGAAATTATATATACCTTATAATATATTGCTCAAGCTTTCCTGTAGAATGTGAAAGCATAGACTATTGCAATTTGTACAATATATCTTGCAGTGCATCGTATTGCTAGATCCTTTGTCAGTTATGTAAGGGGAGTAAGTCAATATACAGAATTATATCTTATTTATTTATTTATTTATTTATGTCGGGGACGGCAAATCAATGTGTTCCCTTGACTGGGGGTTTGAGTCTGAAATTGAGTTCCAATATTAAAACGCCTCGGCCATCGTGTCAGAACCGATGAATAATTGTGTGCTCTTCAAAGGTGAATGATACAGAAAGTCCTGAAAATTTTATCCCCGATATTCCAACATGTTCAAACACCTTCTCGTCCCTCAGCCAATGTGTCAGGGAGGGTGAATAAATAGATGACAGGGAGAAAAGGTAAAGCAGAGGAATTCAGAGAAAGTGAAAATAAGGGAGAAGGAAGGGGACATTTTTCTAGTGCAGCTGGGGTCCCCTGTGCCTGAGGGATGGAGAGGGGGAAGCTCAGTTACATAGAGAGAGAGAGAGGGAGAGGGACACACACACACACACACACACACACACACACACACACACACACACACACACACTCTCTCTCTCTCTCTCTCTCTCTCTCTCTCTCTCTCTCTCTCTCTCTCTCTCTCTCTCTCTCTCTCTCTCTCTCTCTCTCTCTCTCTCTCTCTCTCTCTCTCTCTCTCATGCAGGCACAGACAAATGATAATTATGTAGGGTTGTGTAGGCGATGATGACAGAGTGATAGACACGCATGAGCACTAACATAAACACAGACGGACATACAGACAGACGAAAATAACACGTGCAGTAGACAGGGATGGATATATATATAAAGTGAAAGAGCAAGTGCGAGAGAGGGTCAGGAGGATTTAAAGTGAGTGGGGGACGATGGAAAGCAGCAGCAGGGCGGATGAAAGGAGAGAGAGAGAGAGAGAGAGAGAGAGAGAGAGAGAGAGAGAGAGAGAGAGAGAGAGAGAGAGAGTACTAACAGCAAAATAGTGAGGATAGAGGAAAGACGTGGATGTTTAGAGAGGAAGTGAAATGGACAGAAAGGGGGAGAGTGAGTGAGTCTGGAGAGGGAGGAAAAGTTAGAGTGGAGGAAGGATGGAGTGAATGGAGGGGAGAAAAAAATTAAAAGGAGAGGAGGAGAGTGAAAGAGGAAGGATTCAGAGAGAAGAGAAAGTGAAAGGATTAAGCTAAGAGAGAGAGAGAGAGAGAGAGAGAGAGAGAGAGAGAGAGAGAGAGAACATAAGCTCTTATACCAACTCTTATACCTCACACACACACACACACACTTACAAGCCTAGACCGCCCATCTCCTCTCCACCACCTCACTATCCATCCAATCCATCTATCACCTAAGCAGTGACTTCGCATTAATAACATGTACCATACGTAGTAGAGCAGGAAGACCATGTGTTGTGTTGGTGAAAGTAAGTGGTCCTAACTGCCTAAGGGTGGTGGTGGGGGAGAAAGTGGTTGAAGAGAGTAGTGGTTGGTTGGGTGAAAGGTTAGGCTAACTGGACGGCTGGTTGGTTGGTTGGTTGGTTGGATGTGGTTGAAAGATTGGTTGGCTGAGTGAATGAGGGAGGGCTTGGTTGGTTGATTGGATGGCTCGGTGAGTGGTTGAAAGGTTGTTTAGTTGGTAGGTTGGTTGGTTGTAAAATATATTTGGTTGAAACTAGGCGTCTTGCAGCATAGGCTATAATATTATAGCAAGCCTACCCACCTGCTGTTATTGTTTGTCATGTTTGTTTATGTAAGAGCAGTGAAGTGTTAATGAGGCGAAACTTTCTCTCACACACACACACACACACACACACACACACACAGGCTAGCTATATAAGTCGTACCGGGGATCACTCAGGCTTTATCCAGTACAGTACAACCATAGTCTATATTTGAATGTGTGGTATTACCGTTATATCTACCATGTGTGTAAATAATTGTTCGTACGGTACACATTCCATATTGCAGTGTATACCAGTTCATTCACGCATTCACTGGATATACTCTATTGTTTGAGGCCGTAACTCTATCTTGTTATTGTTTACATGTCAGTGAATTACATCGTAACGTGACAGGTGGGAAGCCAGGCCAGTTGGTAAGGTTAGGTTAGGTTAAGCTATACTCAGACTGTCGGTGGGTGGTTGATTGACGGTTTGACAGACAGGCAGACGAACATACTGGTAGGCTACTGGAGAGCAACGAATTAGTAGCCGCCTAGGCTATATGTGGAACTATTAGTATTTTTTTTTTCTCAAGAGAGGATAATGTGTTTTGTAACTTTGAGGTAACTAGTTAAATCCGGATTGGCAGCCAGGCAGACGAGTATGTTTGTGGGAAAAACGAAGGCTTGTAAGTGGGGGGTAGGCTAGTTGGTTGTTAGATAGGCCAGCTAGGTAGGCTATTGGGTAGATCGATGAGTAGGTAGGGTCGGCGGTAGATAGGGTAGCAAGTTAGTAGGTAGATAGGGTAGGTAGATAGGGTAGGTAGGTTGATAGACTAGCAAGTTAGTGGATAGATAGGTACGGTAGGCCTGTGGGTAGCAAGTGGGTAGGTAGATATTTAGGTTAGCTAGGATATCTAGTGTGTGGGAAGAGGGATGGGCACCGTAGTGAGTGGATGGCTGAGATTATCTGCTATAGAGAGTATTGCGCTTCGCAACTGTGAAAAAAAAGGTCAAATCCTCTGACCCGATTTCCAGGCGACCTCCTCCTATATTCACTCTTGTGCTCCCCTCACTCCCGTTCTCTCCCACCTCCCTCCACTTCAATCCTGGTCTCCCCTCCTCCCTTCACTTCGCTCCTCCTCCATCTCTTCCCCCTTTCCGCCCCGCATTTCCCTCTTCTCTCTTCCCTCCCCTCAGTTCCCAGCTCCCTCCATCCACTTCCACCTCCCTAACCCTCCCTTCCAATCCTTCCCCGTGTCCCCCTCCTCTCCACTCCCCACACACAGCTGGACAAAGACTGGCTCTTGCCCCACACGGCTAGGCTACGCTTCACTCACTTATGCTAGGCTTGTTTTGCGAATCAACCTTTAATCCCTAAGCATAAAACATTAGCTAAAGGAGTTTTACGTTAGGCCATCTCATGGTTAGGGGTTTCTCTGGCCTACTATAATAGTCTTACGTTAGCCTAAAACTACTTTCAAATACGTCACACCAGGAAGTAAGAGGATTAAGAAAATATTGCTTAACACTCTTACATTCAGGGTTTATTTTCAGCTGAGTATAATATTTTTTTATCCGAAATAAAACTCTGAATTGCTCCATCAACCCTACTCAGGTTTAATAACATTCCCTCGCCCTGTAATATGATCTTTGCACAGTACAAGTGGACATGGAAGTTGGGTTGATATCTTAATAAAGTAGGCTAAAGTAATTTTATATTTCATATTAATTTCTATGTTTACAAGCTTACAATCTATACCATAAATTCTCATCGACGATAATTAATGCAGTTTATAGTTAGGACCTATACCGTAGTACATGCCAAGTTTTTACGACTGTTAGGATACATGAAGATTATTTTTTTAGCGTCGATTGTATCTGCAGTAGCTACCTCTCACGTGACCTTTACACACACACACACACACACACACACACACACATTTAAATAATATTTATTAACTTCCTCTTGTTTTTTATGAAGGGTAAAATACTAGTGTTGCCAAGTTGTGACAGATGGTTCGGGTGTTTGTTTAGTTGGCTGGATGTTTTTATGTAGTATAAATATTAATAATGTTGCCAAGTTGTGACAGACAGTGCAGGTGTTGTAAAGTTGCTTGGACTGGTTTGTTAGTTTATTGTTTGGTTAGTCGTGTGAAGTAGAAGGAAGATATCTTAATTACCGTCCTGAAGAGGCAGTAAGTATGAGTGGTGGTGATGAATTAAGATTAGGAATGGTGAGGTAAGATGATATAGGCCTACCTACCGGTATGAAAAAAAAAAAAAAAAAAACCAAGCAGTGGCAGATTAATCCTCCAATAACTGTAAAGTGAAAGGTGTTAGGAGAAAGTGAGGAAGATTGACAGGATGAATTAAAAGATGATTGATTGAGGAGGATATACTATTATTATGTATATAAGTGAGGAGAAAGATCGACACGTTAAATGGGTGAGAAGACAACTCTTTCAGTCTCCTAGAAATGTATATAGCTTACTAATCTTGGCAGAAGATGTGTGTGTGTGTGTGTGTGTGTGTAATCTGGCTCAGATAGGCCTACGCACTAAAATTTTAGGCTAGACAAATCGGGTGTTTGCAGCATATCATTCATACGTTGTGAAAGGGCAATTGATAGACAAGAATCCCATGATCATTTCTCACTATTTCATTGACTCTCAGTGAACAATTTTGTGACATTTAAAGGGCAAATAACATATTGGTAGCCTATATATTCTGGTGTGAAAATTACCTAACATCCTATAATGGGCTCGCTGCATGTGAAACCGGTTTATTCCAGTGAAAGTTTTACGATATATATTGTATTTCGTAACATTTCATTGGCAGGATGTAAAACCTTTAGACATAAGAAAAAGTTTTTAATATTTCACGGCATTTCGTTGGTGCTCGAGAAACGACGCTAACAAAATTATTTGAAAATTTTAAAACTGCTCGACTTTCTTTGTTCTTTCAGTTATGACAATGATTCGTTTCCTTTGTTTACATTCCCCGTTTGAAGAAAGTTAGTATATTTGAACATCATTCTGTGTAGCTTAAAGGGGAGAACATCTTTTTGGTATATTGGATGGCTACTGAATCATCCAATATATGTCACGAAACAGAGATCCTATTAGTAATGTTTAGGCGATTTGTTGTCCGGGATAGCCTATAGTAGTTTGGAGGATTCAGTAGCCTAACCCTTCAAGTTACCAAAAAGAGATTCGTACCTTAGCGACCTGTATTCTAGTCGGTGAATATTAAATACTGTATGCTTCTGTGACTCCTCCAAACTATCCAAGGAAACAAACGTCCCATCTGTAGCTTACCGAGGCAACGTGTTTCTTAATGGAATTTGGAGGGATCAGTAGTAATGGCCTTCGATTATATATTTACCGACAACAACACACGTCCCGTAGCCTAATAACTCGACGAGGCCCAGAGTTTGTTTATTTTATATTTATTTATTTACTTTGTGATTGTGGTAGTTTAAATGTTCAAATACAGCTGAGAGAGAGAGAGAGAGAGAGAGAGAGAGAGAGAGAGAGAGAGAGAGAGAGAGAGAGAGAGAGAGAGAGAGTGAGTGTGTGTGTGTGTGTGTGTGTGTGTGTGTGTGTGTAACTGTATATACGGCATGTGAGTTTAGTGCAAAGGGTTGGGACATGACTTGGAGTGACAACCCAGGGCGAGCCGTGTTTCAAACCCCAAACAATCGTGACCTCGGGCTTATTGTGGTTGGTTACACACACACACACACACACAAAACTTTCATTACTGCACCCTGCTCTGTATCGTAATAATAATTTCCCTGTTTTCACTTTCACTCTTCACCTCTAGACCACAATACTCAGCCACATATTTGTTCTCACGTCTGAAACTCGCAGGGGGAGGAGTTTTGCGTGTGTGTATGTGTGTAAAAATCAAACCCGAAGTATACACGGCCTAAACCCCAAGTATCTACCGCAAGTTACCCAAGTGATTACCGCCATCTCGCCCCTAGTAACAGCCAAAACCCACGACACAAGCCTCTAGAGGTTTGGGTAAGGGGGGTCGTCTGGCTGCTGTGATGCGTACAGCGAGTGGTATTACAGAGCCTTTGTGACGCTGGTAATGTTGTGAGCTCGTCAAGGCAGCCATCATCAAGCACAGGAGAGCACCTCGTCTTGACTAAATCTCGCTCTCTCTCTCTCTCTCTCTCTCTCTCTCTCTCTCTCTCATATCAAAAAGTTCAGACAAAAAGCAAAGACTAGGTTAGGCTAGGCTACATGAGACCGCGGCGACTGTACAGGTTGTAACAGTGTGATAACGTACTATTTCCTGCAGCTGTACATGACTGTATATTAATTATGTTGACCTAAAGGACGGGACTGCACAACTGGGCCTGCCTCGGAAATGGGAAAGTAGGTCATTATTGATCCTACTGCCAGCTGGGGGTAGAGTAGGAGGATGGGGAGACTCTAGAGAAGGGAGGGGGGGGGGGAGAAGGTGGTAAGACGAATTGGTAGAGAAAGGAGGAGGATAGGAGATGGTAGAGAAGGAGGAGGAGGATGAGAAGGCGAACTGGTGGGGAAAGAAGGAAGGGGATGGTGGTGATAGAGAAGGAATGGGGTTGGTAGGCTATTGGTATTTGAGGGGGAGGGGGGGGGTAATAGAGGAGGAAAATGATGTTTGAAATGTGGTGGTGACATTGATGTGATCAGTGTTACGGTATATGAACAACAAGGACAGAGAGAGAGAGAGAGAGAGAGAGAGAGATGAGAGAGAGAGAGAGAGAGAGAGAGACTGTGAATTAGTTGGAGGAGGGAAATAATGAAGAGCGAAGGAGAGAAGGGAGAGTCTGATGGACCTTGGAGAGACAGACACACAGACCGAACCTAGTGATCAGAGAGATTAATGAGAAGACAGAAGGAGAGAGAGGGAGAAGTAAACAAAGACACTTATTATCGACCTTGGCCTGGTTCTCCACACTGGGAAGGAAAGAAACCGACAGACAGACTGGTGGCTGGAAATATATGCCTTATCAGCTCATCAGGTTTTTATCATTTCTCTCATTAGGCTAGTCTCTCTCTCTCTCTCTCTCTCTCTCTCTCTCTCTCTCTCTCTCTCTGAATTTCCCGTCTCCTTCGTTCTACGCCATATATTTCCTCTCGTTTCATGTTACTTTCTCTGTTTCTCATCTACTTGTTAGGTTTTTTGTAGCATCCATGGTTTGAATGAATTAGTAACCCCCCCCCTCCCCATTTGTCAGCAAGAGAACATACCCTCTTCATACAGATAACTTACATACTCTTACTGTGTGCGGGGTGTGACGTATCTGTACCGTATAGCCTACTCTTTGTTTATGATGTCGTTACACTCGCTTGTGGCGGTGTTTGCTTCCTCCATTCAAGTCCCTGGCTGGATATTACTGTGAGAACATTTTACAGGGCGGTGAATGTAGAACGAGGCATCGCTTCCATGTACTCAGTCTCAAGTCATGATATTGTTAAAGAATGTGTTTTAGAACTTGTGAACTGTATTGTTTACACTGGATTCACTTGAATATATTCGGAGTGATGCATAGTTATCTCTTTTTAGATTTTTACATGCCAGTTATAAGATCCAAAGGTGTTTTGCATTGTTTGATATCCTTTGTAAACCTGTATGCAATTTCAAGAGGTAAGATGAGCTCCAGTTATGGGGAGATGGATGGTGTGGGAGGTGTAGTGTGGGAAAGGCATCCTATAATGGTGTATATCCTTAGCTTGGGAGATACGATATAGGAGACTTAGAACACAACAGTATAATGACGTGTGGCGTTGTCCTTAGCTTGGGTGGGAGATGTGGTGTGGGAGACTTATCAAGAGGTCTCTTATCCTATAATGGTATTCTTCATATGGGAAATGTAATAATGTAAGTGTAAAGTGTAAAGACGTGTGTCCTGTTTTCATTGGTGTTGTCCTCAGCGTGGGAAGTGTACCGGTATCCTAAAGTCTGTATCCTTCATATGGGAGATGTAGTACGGAAGACATTTGTGTATCCTGTGGTGTAGTCCTTAACGTGGGAGATAATAATATAGAGTGGTGTCCTTCGTGTGGGAGATGTAATAATGAAAGACCTGTATCCTTTACCCTGTGGTGTTGTCCTGAACGTGGGAGATGTGGTGTGGGAGGGGCACTTGGGCCAGTCATTCCCAGCGGTGTTATTGCAGGAGCTTGGTTGGTTGGTTGGTTGGGTTGCTCTTGGCTGCAGCTGGGTCTCTCACTCTGTCCCTCCCTCATAGCTCGTGCCAGGGATCGACTCCTCCCTTTCCTCCATCCTTCCCCTGCTGCCATGGTGGAGAAGGGTACGAGGGAGGAGGATGCTTCTCTTTCTCCACAACGAATTTTCTCTCTCTCTCTCTCTCTCTCTCTCTCTCTCTCTCTCTCTCTCTCTGTTATTGTTGTTATTCCTCTCCTCTCGCGCTATTTCTTTTTCTCTCTTCTCCGGGTAGACTACACACAACAATATTATTATTTTCCAATCCTGTGTTGTATTCATTTCCTGTGCCTCCTACCTAGCCTATCACCGCAACCTTGTGTATTAGGCTATGTTGTTGTGTATATCTGTGTGTAAGTGAGCGAATGGGCGTATCAGTGTGGGATAAGTGTGTGTGTGTGTGTGTGTGTGTGTGTGTGTGTGTGTGTGTGTGTGTGAGGAAGAGATAGTTTGCGTGTGGGTGTGGATGTGGGTGGATGTAAATTTGACAATGTTAGTGCATATTTGTGTTGGTGTGACTGTACAGTTTGTGAGAGACGGAATGTGTGTATGTGTTTGTGTGTGTGTGTGTGTTCATGGGTGGATGAATGTAATCGTGTTTGTTGATCTGCATGGCGGCACCCAACTTAGCTAAGAGGATTAAAAGTAAGCTGACTTTCTCTCCCATTCTTTTCACTCCACACTCTTTGTCTGTACCTCCTTTCCTCTCTCTCTCTCTCTCTCTCTCTCTCTCTCTCTCTCTCTCTCTCTCAATTAAGGGGATGTTCTATTGTGGACGAAAGGGAAGGCCACTACTTCCTACAATCAGTGCTACTAGACTAAACAAATTCCCACTCTTTTACTGAGGTGCAAATCTGTTTCCTGGCATAGTTTTTAAAATATCCGTAGCTTTTCAAGGCTAGGCTAGGCTATTCTAAAACAACAACAACAAAAGACCCTGTAAAAATGTGATCAGTTTGTGGTTTAGTATTTATTAATTTTATTTACATAGTTTTTGTTGGTTTTGTTTTCAGCGTTACCTATCTACATGTTTATTAATTACACACCAATGTTATCTTAGTATACAGTTGGCTAATTAATTAATAACATAACTGAAACTAATCCACACGACTGAAACAAAAACACACTAAAAAAAAACACGACTGAAACATAAAACACACGACTGAAACAAAAACACACGACTGAAACAAAAACACACGACTGAAACAAAAACACACGTCAAACAAAAACAAAAGAATGAAACAAAAATAAACAACTGAAATAAAAACACACGACTGAAACATAAAACACACGACTGAAACAAAATCACACGACTGAAACAAAAAACACACGACTGAAACAAAAAACACACGACTGAAACAAAAAACACACGACTGAAACAAAAAACACGACTAAAACAAAAAACACACGACTGAAACAAAACACACACGACTGAAACAAAAAAAACACGACTGAAACAAAAAACACAACTGAAACAAAATCACACGACTGAAACAAAAAAACACGACTGAAACAAGAACACGACTGAAACAAAAACACACGATTGAAACATAAAACACACGACTGAAACAAAATCACACGACTGAAACAAACAACTAAGCATGACTGAAACAAAACAAACAACTGAAACAAAACAAACAACTGAAACAAAACACACACGACTGAAACAAAAACACACACAAAAAAACTCGACTGAAACAAAATCACACTACTGAAACAAAAAACACAGCATCATTGGAGCAGCACATAATTATATACATCACCTCATTAATTAATTTACAACACATCATCAACATTTGTAGGATATCCAATGTACAGAAATACTCATTAACAGAGCCTAGAGCAACATAGGGTACGGTACGAGGATATCATCATAACACTAACTCATTTTCTCATCGCCTCGGGGTCACACTGATGAGACTGATGATATCCACACTCGTATGTAGTATTTTTATTTTGACTTGATTTTTTTTTTTTTTTTTTTTTTTTTTTTTTTCTTCGGCCTCCTCGGGTGAAGGTGCTATATAGTTACTGTGAGCATGTTAGGGCATTACATGATTATTTGAATTTAAGTTTACTATCGTACCTTATTCCCTTACTCAACCAGTCACCTATCTGTCTGTCTGTCTGTGTGTGTGTGTGTTGGCAGGAAAGAATGTTTATCACACGTGTACATTTCCCCCCCCCCCACACACACACCCTGCCTTCTGTTCTTTGTTACCATCATTGTTAGTTAATCCAGGGAGACTAGGGTACACACACACACAGATGGACTGACAGGTAGGCTAAAGAGAGTGAGAGAGTCAGAGAATAAGAGACTGACATACATAGACACACACATACACAAAGAAACACACACACACACACACACAAAGCAGACAGATACAAACAAAGACAAACACATAAAGACGTTCATACACACACACACACACACACACACACACACACACACACACACACACACACACACACACACACACACACACACACACACACAAACAAAGACAGACATACAAACAAAGACAAATAGATAAAGACATTCATACACACACATACAGACAGATACAGAGAAATAATCGACAGGTAGGTAGACACACAAATGACAGATACACGTACAAAAAAAAAAAAAAATAATAATAATAATAAAGCAGGTAAAACAGACAGACAGACAGCGACACCCACACGTGCAGTCAAGTGGATCAACAGCAGCAGGAGGAGGAGGAAGAGAGGGGAGGAGGGGAAGGGAGAGCAGGAGGAGGAGGAGGAGGAAGGGAAGGGAAGGGAGAGCAGGATTGGTGGAGCGAGGAGTGGAAGGAACAACAACACAAAGAAATGACGCCACAATGCAAAACCACAAGGACACCACTACCACCACTACTATTACTACTATTATTAAGACTACCACCACCAACAGCAGCATTTCTACTAGCCTACTACTATTAAGACTACCACCATCATCACCAACACTACTAGTACTACTACCAAGAGCATCACTTCTACTACTATTAAGACTATCACCACCAACATCACTATTACTACTATTAAGACTTCAACCACCAACAACAGCACTTCTACTACTACAATTAAGACTACCACCACTACTATAAAGACTACCATCAACACCACCACCACTACTACTACTACTATTAAGATACCACCACCACTACTACTACTACTACTACTACTACTACTACTACTACTACTACTACTACTATTAAGATACCACCACCACTACTACTACTATTAAGATACCACCACCACCACCACTACTACTACTATTACTACTACTATTAGGACTACCATCACCAACATCACTTCTACTACTATTAAAATGACCACCAACAACATTATCAACACCACCACCACCACAAACTAAATACTACCAACACTACAACCACCACTACTGTCCAAACTACCACCAACAACAACAACACTATAACCAGCAACACTACCAACATAACTGAATTATAAACACTACCTCGTGTCTATTATAAGAACCTCATTGTGATAATCATTGGCATATTTTTTTGTATTACATTTCCAAAAACAATAATAATAAATAAAAATATATAAATAAGTCAACCAACAAACCATGGGACCCTATACGTGTCATTAAAAAAAAAAAAAAAAAATGAAGTATACCTTTGCTTTATCATCAACACCATCATCACAGCTAACCTTGGCTATCACCATTATCATCACAACCTCCACACCCATCATTATCGTTATCATTCACACCAACATTATCTCCGCTATCGTAATCAGTAACTATTATCATCGCCGTACTTGTTATCATCATCATCGTCTTGTAAAGCATAGCAGAACCAAGATCTTCACAAACATTATTTACACACTCTCTCTCTCTCTCTCTCTCTCTCTCTCTCTCTCTCTCTCTCTCTCTCTCTCTCTCTCTCTCTCTCTCTCTCTCTCTCTCGTGTGTGTATGCTTTACCGGAAAATATTAAAGGGATAAAGAGGGCAGTTAGGTAACCCATACAGGAAATGGAGGGAGGGAGGAAAACTATTAGAGAAGAGGGAAGCAGACGGGAATGAATTTGAATTTTAACCATGTGTGTGTGTGTGTGTGTGTGTGTGTGTGTGTGTGTGTGTGTGTGAGCCCAGTCTCCTTTATCACCGTGCTGTGTGTGTGTGTGTGTGTGTATCAGGTGCGAGTGAACCCAGTCTCATTATCTTCGTGTTGTGTGTGTGTGTGTGTGTGTGTGTGTGTGTGTGTGTGTATCAGGTGCATGTAAACCCAGTCTCATTATCTTCGTGCCGTGTGTGTGTGTGTGTGTGAGAGTGAGTGAGTGAGTGAGTGAGTGAGTGTGTGTGTGTGTGTGTGTATCAGGTGCATGTAAACCCAGTCTCATTATCTTCGTGCCGTGTGTATGTGTGTGTGTGTTGTTATCTCGTTTCCGGTGCTCATTGTGTTCATACCGGTAGTTGTTTATCAGGGTTGCTTATCAGGACATTAAAATACACACTTTCACTCTCTTAGTCTTATAATAGGGATGATTTTTTACCCCTCTCATTAAATCGTCTGGGAGTTGTCTGAGCTTTTTATGTATTAATATCATTGACGTCAGATTTTAATAGTGTGAGGAAGTTTGGATACCTCAGGAAGTAAGAAAGAAAGGAAAGGTAAGGGATTAGGAAGTAGGATAATTGAGAAAAAGCCATGGTAAACAGGAGTCCATATGGGGTGACTTGGATACCTAACTTAACCTTAGGGATAAGAAAAGAATTGAAAGGGTCAGTGGTTAGGAAGTCATATGAAAATAACGATGATAGGAGTGTGGTGTGGCTATCCCTAACCTATCTTAACCTAGCCTAGCCTTACTTAACCTAACTTAACCTAACCTAAGGGAGTAAGAAGAGAAAGGAAAGAGTAAAGTGATAAGGAAGTCAGTGAAAAAGAAGATAAACAGAAGTGTGGAAAGGCTTGGAAACCTAACCTAACCTAACCTTTCCCTTACCTAACCTAACCTTTCCCTTACCTAACCTAACCTTTCCCTTACCTAACCTAACCTAACCCTTACCTAACCTAACCCTTACCTAACCTAACCTAACCCTTACCTAACCCTAACCTAACCTAACCCTTACCTAACCTAACCCTAACCCTTACCTAACCCTAACCTAACCTATCTTACCTTAACCTACCCTGACCTAACCTAACCTACCCTATCTTAACCTACCTTGTCCTAACCTAACCTAACCTATTTTATCTTAACCTACCCTGTCCTAACCTAACCTAACCTAACCTAACCTAACCTTGACTTGGGACAAAACAAAGGGGTAAGTGGCTGCCTGACGAGGGACCATAAGGAGCGTTCAGGGGGTAACTCACAGAAACAAGTCAGTAAGTAAGTGGTGGAGGAGGCAGGAGAGAGGCTAGAGATGTGAAGGAAGGAAGGAAGGGAGGAGGGCAGGAGCAGGAGGAGGGAGTGGGATAAATAAATAAAGGAGAAGCAGGAGGAAGGGGAGAAGACAAGAGGATCTACCTGACTGGAAGAGGGAGGAGGAAAGAGAGGACTTGGAGGAATGGAGAGGAAAAAGTGACTTAGAGGAGGTGGACAATGTGGAAGAAGGAAAGACGAAGAGGTGGAAGAGGAAAAAGTGACGAAGAGGTGGAAGAGGAAAAAGTGACAAGAGGAGGGGGAGGAGGAAGAAAAAGTGACAAAGAGGAGGTGGAGGAAAGGGTGAAAGAAAAGACGTCACGAAGAAAACAAAGATGAAAACAAAAAGCACAAGATGAGGATAATATTTAAACTAATGGAGGGGGTTGTGGAAGAATAGGGGATTTGGGAGGGTCACACAGGCAAACCCTCAAGAGGTATCATTAGAAAAAAAAAGTAAATAAATATAATAGACGTGACCCAAAAGATTGAGGTTTTATTATTATATATATATATAT
>JAWQEG010002745.1:5000-10000 GCA_033782935.1 Petrolisthes cinctipes
GGAAGGTAGGGGTAAGGAAGGGAGAGAGGAAGGGAGGAAGGAAGAAAGAAAAAGAGTGAATGGTGAGGTGAGCTAAGATGAAGGAAAGGGAGGGTAAGGTAGGGTAGAAGGTAGGTAATGTAAGGCAAGGTGATGGGAGGGAAGGAAGTGAAGGGCAAGGTAAGGCAGGAGATAGACAAAGCAAGGTAAGGCAAAGTGAAGGGAGGGGAGGGGAGGGTATGGGAGGGTGTGAAGGGTAAGGTAAGGCAAGGTGAAGGGAGAGGAGTGGAGGGGAAGGGGAGGGAGTGAAGGGTAAGGTAAGGCAAGGTGAAGGGAAAGGAGGGGAGGGAAGGGGAGGGTAAGGTAAGGCAAGGTGAAGGGAAAGGAGGGGAGGGGAGGGAAGGGGAGGGTAAGGTAAAGCAAGGTGAAGAGAGAGGAGTGGAGGGGAAGGGAAGGGGAGGGAGTGAAGGAATATATATGAAAGGGGTCACTCTGAAACACCACACTGGGTCCTCACCTCTCACGACAACAGACCACCACCATCAGCCCTCCTCACCTCACCTCACCTCACCTGGCCCTCATCATGGTCACCCTCAAGCTGCTGGTGAGTTAGTGAGTCCTACTTCGAGGGCACATCCTTCCACAAAAAAAAATATATATATACATAAAATCACATATATGTTAGTTGGACCACTCAGACATATTATTACTATTCCATATTATTACTATTCCAAATTATTACTATTCCAAATTATTACTATTCCAAATTATTACTATTCCAAATTATTACTATTCCAAATTATTATTATTCAAAATTATTACTATTCCAAATTATTACTATTCCAAATGGTACGACTGATGGGTTTTGCATTTATTTTGATCAATGCCAGAATATTTGTAGGTCGATAGTAAACTTTTATCAACATCCAAAGATTGAACATCAATTAATTTCACTTATTAAAAACTAATCAAATACCAACGTTCAATACACGTGGACTCAAACAGCAGGTGGTGATGTTGTAAAGTTTATGAAGAAGAAAACCAATCCGACCTCCTTGAATACAATTAACTATACTGAGTCAGAAACTATACTAGGAATCCATAATATTTTTAATTCTTATATCATTTACCCAATGCTTTATGAAGAATTTATTTTGTTACTCATTCAAGCTAGTTTTTCCCTTTGCTAAATAATTGGCTAACTAATTTTCACATCACAAAATTTAGGACCAAGCCAGAAAAAAATATATTCACACACACACACACACACACACACACACACACACACACACACACACACACACACACACACACACACACACACACACACACACACACACACAACACACACACACACACACAAACACACACACACACACACACACACACACACACACACACACACACACACACACACCAAACAAAAGTGCTAAAATGCATATCTAACTTTCACATCATAAAATGCAGAACGAACCAAGCCAACAAAATAATTAACACACACACACACACACACACACACACACACACACACACACCACACACACACACACACACAACAGACTATAGTGCTAAAGTGCATAATTATTATCCTCTTATCATAGTGAGGGAAAGCGTGACTTATATAGTTCATACAATCACATCAAGCAAGCAAACAGCAGCAGCGGGCAGAGACTGAGCTAAATTTAGGACGTGATCTTTGTCGACTATGATGTAAGCAATATATGTCCGTCTGTCTCCACTCACGATGCTATAGTTGTAAAAAGGCATAAACCGGTTAGTGTGTCCATGTAGTCGCTATGGATAATTATAGGGAAATGTGATGCCAGGATAAAACCGTGTGTAGTAATGTTATAATCAATTTCTCAGGTGATAATGAAGTAAAGGTGTTATAACGTATTGAAATAATCCCTCTATGACAGTTGTTTACATTAGGATCGTTTTCTCTATGCAGGAATATCCATATAGGTTAGTTTTTTAAGTGGTTAGTAGGGTAGACTTTTAAAGGAGGTATAGCACTGTGTTGTAAGGTATCATAATATATTTGAAGTAACTCATTCCTCCAAACTATTCCATGTAACAGATCACCACCATCATTATTGTCAAGTTGATTTTGTTCCCTGACATACTTTGGAGGAATCATTAAGGCACTCTAATGTTTGTATGTACAGTCAGCCTCAGGAATTCATACACAGAGCATTGGTTAATTGGTCTTCATTCATTCTGCACATACTATAAGGAAAATTCTGCCTGCTGACTGATTCAAATGTTTAGCCAAATAACATTACTAGGAAACTTTGGTATTAGGAAATTAATTAATGCACTCGAGTAATTTTCTAGTTGTTACGAGCCCTTGATGTCACAGTGGTGTATATATACGAATTACTGAGGTCGACTGTGTGTACCAAACCGTGTATATCATTACCCCTTCAATGCGTATACTATTTACTACTTACTATTTACTACTTACTATTTACTATTTACTATTTACTATTTACTATTTACTATTTACTACTTACTATTTACTATTTACTATTTACTATTTACTATTTACTATTTGCTATTTACTACTTACTATTTACTACTTACTATTTACTACTTACTATTTACTATTTACTATTTACTATTTACTATTTACTACTTACTATTTACTATTTACTACTTACTATTTACTACTTACTATTTACTATTTACTATTTACTATTTACTATTTACTACTTACTAACTTACTATTTACTACTTACTATTTACTACTTACTATTTACTAACTTACTATTTAATATTTACTAACTTACTATTTACTACTTACTAACTTACTACTTACTATTTACTACTTATTACTTACTATTTACTATTTACTACTTACTAACTTACTATTTACTACTTACTACTTACTGTTCTGGGGTGTGTGTGGTTGGCGACAGTACAAGGTCACACACAACTTACCAACAGTACCCATTCAGTCCCTCCCCCCCTCCTCCTTCATCATCCTCCTTCACTGGTGGGAAATAATAAGAGTAGTTGAGTTAATACTGTTTCTACGATTTGGAAGCGTCTATACAGGAAAGATTATTATGTTGTGATGATTTGGGGGTACACGTGTGAGTCACCAGTGTGGAATTATGATGTGTGTGTGTGTGTGTGTGTGTGTGTGTAAGGTTGCGTAGAAATGTGTTCATGTTTGAGAGAGAGAGAGAGAGAGAGAGAGAGAGAGAGAGAGAGAGAGAGAGAGAGAGAGAGAGAGGAGGGAAGGGAGCCATAATTACATCACTAGGTAATCACTTCCTCTCTCTCCCTCACTGTCATTACTATTACGTGGCCAGTCTCCCCCCACACCCCCACCCCCACCCCATGACTCTTGGACACGAATGTAAAAACTGATACAAGGTTAGGTTACGTTAGGTTAGGTTAGGTTAGGTTGGGTTAGGTTAGGTTAGGTTGGGTTAGGATAGGCTGGGTTGGGATGGGATGGGATGGGTTATGTTGTGTTAGGTTAGGTTAGGTGTTAGATTAGGTTGTGTTGTGTTGAGTTAGATTATGCTGGGTTGGGTTGGGTTAGGTTATATTTGGTTAGGTTAGGTTGGGTTGGGTTGGGTTGAGTTGGATTGGGTTGGGTTAGGTTATGCTGGGTTGTGTTGTGTTGGGGTGGGTTTGGTTGGGTTAGGTTAGGTTAGTAAAAACTGATTCAAGATTCTTCGTGGGTGAGAAAATTATTATAAACAGATGAATACATTAGACATATCTCCTGGTTTACGTTGAATTTCTGTATGTGATAATATTATAGAAGCAGTTTTTCTGTGTGTGTGTGTGTGTGTGTGTGTGTGTGTGTGTGTGTGTGTGTGTGTGTGTGTGTGTGTTTGTGTGTGTGTGTGTGTGTGTGTGTGTGTGTGTGTGTGTGTGTGTGTGTGTGTGTAAGATATCACAGTCATAGAAGGAAGAAGATCAAAGTATAATGGTAAAACATGCACTCATTGAGAAGTGAAAGTGGGTGAGTAGGGCGGGAAGGGTGAGGAGGCGAGGCGGGCTAAGAAGGGAAGGGAAAGGAAGGGACTGGTTTAGGAAGGAAGGGTCGGGGTGCCATGTAACAGGAAGGAGGTATTCGGGACGGGAAAGGAAGAGCATATATAAATGGCAAAAAAACAGAGTGGGTCGGCTTGGGTCGGGTGGGGTCGGGTATATGGTCTGGGGTAGGGTCGGGTGGGGTTGGGTGATCTGCATGAGGTTGGGTTGGTGAGCAGTGCAGAGAGGTACGCACATTGAAACCTGTTGCTGTAACGTTTGTCCTTCTCAACTGATACGCAGCGATGTTATAACGTAGCCTGTGTCATTGTGGAGTGTCTTAGTTAAGGGGGAAGTACAGTATGCTAAGAAAACCCCACTTTTTATAGACAGAAAGTGGGTTTTTCTTAGCATGCTGCTCTTCACGTTATTGTGAATTACCACTCCATCGGGAAGTACAGTGTTGGCAAATTTGGAGCAACCGATTCCTCCAAACTATTCCAAACAACAGAACACCATTATTTTTGTTCGTCTGGTCCTGTTTCCTGGCATACTTTGGAGGAATCATGACACTGAAATGCAACAAATCTTTGATGGTGTAGGACTGTCTGGCTTCAAGATTAGGGCTAATATGTTTTTATTGAGCTAATTACTCATCTTTCTTTCTCGACGCCATCTTCTATTCTTTAGGTTGGATTAGATGGGGCTGGGGTCCTTGGATTGATAGAAGGCCTGCATTCTCTCCCAGCTTTGTGTCTCTGGTCTTTTTAATAATAATAATAATACATTGGACTTAGCCATCACTCACGTCTCTCTGTCAGCTGTCAGTCCACCCAAGCCCATTCTATTGGATTTTCTGACCAGACCTTTCCATATCCTTTCTCTATCTGGCCCGGTAATGAGGAGGGTTAGCCTGGGCGGGGTTGGGTAAGGGCCGGGATGGGATGGGCGTGAGGTCAAGCCAGCATTACCGCGAACATCTCCCACGACACATCTCCTCCCAACCAGTTTTTATGCCCGTAAGA